>WBNM01033204.1:0-17173 GCA_013399055.1 Ramphastos sulfuratus | reverse complement strand
TTCTGCTGGGCAGCTTTCCAGCCACTCTTCCCCAAGCCTGTAGTGTTGCATGGGGTTGTTGTGACCCAAGAGCAGGACCTGGCATTTGGCCTTGTTGAACCTTATACAACTGACCTTGGTCCACCAGTCCAGCCTACCCACATCCTCTGCAGATCATTCCTACATTCAACAGATCAATACTCCCAAATGTTCTCTTTAACAGCATAAGCCAAATTAATTTCCAGTGGGGCTTCAACCCTTCTAATTTTCTCCATGCATATCCTCAATAATAACTGTGTAGTCCTCCTGAGTGGCCTTCCCCTTCCTCTGATGAGTATAAACTTTCCTTTTTTTCCTGAAGTTGCAACCAAATCTCTCTATTCAGCCAAGATGGCCTCCTTCCCCACCAACTCGTCTTTTGGGACATGAGGAGGGACTGTTCCTGCAACTTTAAGACTTCCTTCTTGAACAGTGTCCAGCCTTCCTGGACTCCTTGGCCCTCCAGGACTGCCTCCCAGGGGATTCTGGTGGTCAGTCTCCAAAACAGGCCAAAGTCTCCCAACTGAAAGTCCAGGCTGGCAGTTCTGCTGACTCCCTCTTCTCCAACAATGGAGAACTCAATCACTGTGCCCCAATTGTTACATCACCCACAAGTCCTTTGTTCACAGACAGCAGGTACAGCAGGTCATGTTCCCTAGACTTCTCTGTCACCAACTGTGTCAGGAAGCTTTCCTTCACACACTCTTGGAATCTCCAGAACTACTCCCTCTTTGCTGTGTTATATTTCCAGTAGATACCAGGGAAGCTGAAGTCCCCCACGAGAACAAGAGCTAGTGATCTTCTCCCAGATGCCTGAAGAATATTTAATCTGTCTAAAGAATGTTTCATCTAGGTGATATATAACAGACTCCCACCACAATTTTTGCCTTATATTCATATAAACTAAAATCAAACTTCTAAGATGTATTTAAAGAGTGATTCTGCTGTATTATTCTGTACTGCGGAAGATCTTAGAAAAAATGCTTGCATTGCAAAGGATGGCCAGAGTTGAGTGAATTTGGAGTACAAGGGAATGTGGGATCTCTAAGACTGACTCTCCACTCCTGTGTCTCCCTCATGATTGCCTCAGTATGAAGTGTTGCTGATGATTCACCCAGTTACCACCCACCCTACAGGTATGTGGAGATGCATACTTGCTTTTACTGCTTCAGTGATTTTGTGTTCAAACTTCAATAGTATCACAAATCTAGAGTTGGCCATTAAATAATGAGGAATATGGACCAATACTGGAATTTTCTAGGCTTATTAAAGCCATGTTGTGGGCACACACAATTCCTGACATAGCTCGGATGATTTTAATTTCCCTTGGACATTTCTCTCTATGTAAAAGAAGGAGAAAGAAAAACAAAATCTCACTGTTGATCACTGGTCAAATGGACTGCACCTGCATACACAACAGAGGGTTTACATACTTTGTCTCTCTGCAACACTACAGCTGGATTTTCAAGCCCTTGTATTTAAATTATCATACAGTCATTACATTCATGGAGGTCTTGGGGTCCTCCCCTATTGACCACCATCAGCTACAAGAACATCCTTTCATTTTTAAGCGTGGAATTTTACAGAGTATTATTTACTGGTTAAGTGTCTTGGCCTAGGAAGTGTACTCTTGGCAGATGTGCTGTTACATCACAGAGATATGGATTAGACAAAGAAAGGGCTTTTTAAATTTGAAGCACACTTCCTGATATCCACTGATCCTACTACACATCTCCATAGCAGATTAACATGTCACTCAACTACCGAACCAAATAAATAAAGCTAAGTGTCACACACACAACAAATGCCTATGTGACAGGAGGCATGACCAGGTTATATACAAGACAGTTTAAGTAATTAAGAATAAGCAGTGTTTTCTTAACAAGAAAATATGCTCCATGCAAGTAGAATCATCTTCATCTTCACCCTAGCCATAAGAAATATTCCCTAAAGCAGCCAGCCATGACGGATGGGAGAGTCAGTCTGTTTTTAACTACTGTGGCAATACTTCAGTTATCTTGATTTACATCAGCTGAAGATCTAAATGCAGCAGTCTCCAATGATCTGCCAAAAGCTCGAGCTTCTTTTGTTCTTCCTTCGAAACACTTTTTATGGAAAAGAACAGCAGTTTCCAGGCATTTTGCCATGGTAATGACAAGGGTCCACCAAGGAAAAATTCAGGCTGTTGTCATAGGAGCAAAATTACACTTGCCTCCCCTCCACTGTTGTTTGTTTTTTTGCGGTTTTGGGTTTTGGTTGCTGTTTTCGTTTGGGTTTTGTTGTTGTGTTTGTTTGTTTGTTTGTTTGTTGCAGGGGGGGTTGTTTGCTTTGGGTTTTGTCTTTAACTGTTGTTATTTTGCAAGCAGGAATGGCCACAGTAAGCACATGATCATGTCAATCTTTGCATATGATTACTCACAGAGTAGGAATTTATATAACTGTTGTCTGTATGAAACCAATTGGTCCTCTGATTATTCAGTAAAGACTCTCAGATGTCCTTTCTCTTCTCCATTTATACTGTTCCTCACCCTTGGACTTCACTAGTGCTTCTCAGCTTTACAGGAAGAGGAACAGACAGTCTTTTGAAAACTATCAGTGTCTTTTCTTCTGAGAGATGGAGAGGTTGTGCTTGAGCAAAGAGTCTTTGGTTGAGAGTGGATTACCTTTCCCTGCAATAACAGTAACACAAGTAAAATCAGAATAAAATATGCTCCTGAATACGTGCTCTCACATTAGCACTGATTTGTGAGCTGCACTGGCCTCAGGAAGAGAAATTCAGTCCACAAAAGGACAACCAAACATACCACAAATTTATTCACAAGTATGGGTTTCAACATGTACATACAGTGAGAACCTTGTTCCTGGTACTATTCTTAATATTACTGTAAATTAGATTATAATAATTTTATTTCTCTTCATAGTCACTTAGTGTGTTTTGCCAAGTAGCTGCGATTATGTAAAGAAAAGGAGGATAAGCTTAAAACCTGTTTTTCCCCCTAACTAGGTTAACATAAACAGCCTGAGTAAGTGCTTAAACCCAGGCCATTTTAGAGCAGGCATAATATTCCATGCCTGTTATTAAAATACTTGAGCTCATGCTGAACAGATTAATAAGGCTGAACCAGCAAGAAAGAAATCTCATAATGCACTTCTTCGCAGGGATTCTGTATCCACATCGCATTCTTCATCAAGGCAGGTGAAGAAATTACTTCAATACAATGCCTTTGTCAAACCCCAGATCCAGCTCTGAACAGTGAGTGTTTAACATGCACTCAATTGTTTCACACATCTGGACATACATGTATGTACAAAAGGATGACAACTGTTGCAACAATATGTGGTCACTTACCTCATATTTATATTAATATCATCTTCTCTCCAAGTGAGTATCCTATTTGTTACTATAGATGCAGAGCAGACTGCTGGTGGCTGACAATTATTATCTTTCCTGGGGCTGATGGGTGGCAAAAGCATCAATTCAGCTGATGTAAGACAGAGGGGAATATTTAACCTATGAGATGCTGGGAATGCAGCGTTCCTAAAAACGAAGTCTTATATACCTCATATGTTACAACTACAATTGGAGCCCACATTTGTGGCTTTGGGAAGTAATTTCCTTCTTCATTTTGTATCCAAGTATCACTACTGCTGTCAGTGTTAGCAACTTGCATGATCACCCAAGACAGTGAAAATAAATATAACTTAATATCTCCTCAGGAGATTATTATAGAAGTATTATGCTTGAAATTAGGTACAATAATACATTTTGCATCAGGAACACAATATGAGAAGCAAAGACTTGTCGGCAAAGCCAATTTCAGATGAAGCATACTGTTATGGAGCTGGAAAAGGCCTTCTTATCAGCTATCATTTTGTGTGGGTAGTGAGATGCTCCAGCCAGCCAGCCATACATCATGAATATCAATTATCACATACACACACGCAAACAGACACACACATGCACACACACAAACACTGAGCTGATTTGCTAATTGTCTAATAAAATCTGGATGGTTCATAACCAAGTGATTTTAGTGGCTGCCAAAAAGAAAAGACTTGCCATGGCAGGGTATTTCAGCAGAAAACCAGAACATGGAATAGAATACAGGAATCAGCTCTTAAACAAGCACTTTCAAAAGTCCTTGCTTTGGTTGAAATCTGAACAATTTCGTGAAATTAAATCTACTACTTTCAAGGCTGCTGTTGGAGACTGCACATCAAACTTGAGTGAACCACAGAAGGCATGGTGACAAGATCTCTGCATGACTTGGTCTTAGTATTCTGAGTGCCTTCCCTTTGTGGTACCTTTCAGTATGCATAAAGGTGACTCTGTCAGGCTGTTGCTATGTGGCAAATATATATATACACATATATGTATCTTGGTGTACGACCAGATTTCTATGTTGGCTGTAACTATAGTCTGCAGACTCATTCAAAGACTGGAGTATTTTATGTTGGCATCTTGAATAGGATACTCTTCTTTGAGTCAGGGTGACCTTGTCTCATTTCAATTTTATCATCATACAAGCCACTTTTACACCAGAGACAACAGCAAAGTGGGAGGTGTCTTTGGTCATCTCTAGGGAAAGGCTGGGGAAGGAAAAAGAGTGCTCGCTGACCAAGCTGTAAAAATATGAGTGCTGTGTTAGTGAAGAATGGCCCACCTAAATGGAGATAACAGCTCCACCCACAGCAAAGATCAACAGCTCAAATTTGCCAGGTACACCCTTGATTAACAGTACAGTTTCATGCCACAGATCAAGTGGTGTAACATAAACCAGCTAGCACAATGACTCCACAAACTGCATGGAGTCATTTCTAGTCTGCAGAAGACATTATACTTGTGTGCCTGACACAGGTTTTCATCCTAGCTTCATCCATCCAGATGTAGTGTTCCCATCCCTGTTTACCCCTGCACATCTGCTTCTCTCCCTGGTAGTTCAGACCAAGAATCCTTTGCTTTTTAGTGAAGAAAAATGGTGCACCTTGCTCTCAAGAACATTTTTCTGCTTGCTTTCCATGCAGGAAAACAACTGACTCTGGTTTAGTTCTCTCTTTTACTGGTAGGTTAGTTTGACATTTTTGTTTTTCTGAAAAGCAGTTTTAAAAGTATTAAATAAATCAGATTATAGGAAACAATGTCTTTTATACTGGTCAGATTGACACATCATACTCCATATTGTGACAGGTCCCACCCAGTTCCATCAGTCCACTTTACATCACCATTGTCTTATAATGGAATGTGACTGCTAAGAGTAGATAAGAGGTTGGTAAGTTTCCAAATTCAAGAGGTTATTTTTTTTCCCCTTAACAAATAAAAACTCCAGACCAACAACAAACAAACCTCCAATGGGAAAAAAAAAAAAAAAAACCAAAAACCAAAAACCCAAAACTATCTTAACCCATCTGCAGTTAAACAAACAAACAAACCCACAAAACAAACAAACACACCAAAACCAACACCCACAAAACAAAAAAACAAACAACAAAAAACCCTGACACACACACAAGAAAGAATAAAAGAAAAAACTTCTTATTTTGCATGATGATCCAACTTCACTTCATTTTTGTGAAAACAAGTTACACAACCTAGTATTAACTGACCCATGCTTCACACAGCCTCCTTGTGTCTCTTGGTGGAGATCTCAGAAGCAGTGCACTTTGACATAGCACTAGGTATTCCACAATCTCATCCCCTTTGCTAGTTTAATCCTCATCAATACTGTTATCCTCCACGCTCCACCTCATCCTCTGAAAAGAAATGCAAATTAATGAGATTTATAGCCTGGGATGTTTTCAAGTTTTCAAACAAGGTGGGGCTTCCAATGCCTGCAACACTCAATGAGGAGCCTTTAGTTGCAAATTCCTTTGACTGAGCAACTGTGTGTGCATGTCAGTAACACTGTCCCTGAGTGTCAGTCTCCACCACCCCCTCCTTTGCTGGTTTAGAATCACATTTCAAAGCCAACTTGGATTGCCTGGCCCCTTGCTGTGCAAACAAGTGATGCAGGACGGGTCTGCAATCATAGTAGATTCTTTTGCATACATTAACTCCAGCACAGACTTGAAAACAGTGAGCATGTCCAAGGCAGTGATCACCTAAAGCTTATTCACTCCTCATTGGACAGCAATTCAGCCTCTGATAAAGTCCAGCCCCTGATCTGGGGTCAGTCTGCTCTTCTACTTGAATTTCTAGGGACCAACAACACCTAGTCTTGGAGTCAGCAGCTCTCAGTCTGATTTTGTATTAACACTATCATTACTACCCCTCAGTATGCAGTGCCAGTATGATCTTTTAAGGAGAACTCTCATAGAATAATAGAATGTTTTGAGTAGGAAGGGTCCTTTAATGGTCATCTAGCCCAAACCCACTGTAGTGAGCAAAGGGCAATGGTTTTAAATTAGAGTAGACTTAGTTGGATGTTACGAGGAAGTTCTGTACCATAAGGGTAGTGGACCACTGGAACAGGTTGCATGGGGAGGTAGTTGAGGCCCCATCCTTGGAGATATTCAGGGTCAGACTCAACAGGGCTCTGGACAAACTAGAGGATGAGTCTGCTCACTGCAGGTGTGGTTGGACTAGATTACCTTTGGAGGTCCCTGCAATCCAAACCATTCTATGATTCTATTACTCTACATGCTTCAGAGCCCAGTTCAACCTGATCTTGAATGTTTCTAAGGACTAGGCATCTACCACCTCTCTGGGGAAAATGTGCTATTGCTTCAGCACCCTCATCATAAAAAAATCCTTCCTTCCATTTGGCTTAAATCTACTCTCTATTAGTTTAAAACCACTACCCCTTGTCCTATTGCAACAAGCCCTGCTAAAAAATGACTGCCCTTATCTTTCTCATAGGCCCCCTTAAAGTACTGAAAGACTGCAATAAGACCTCCAAAAACCTCTCTTCTCTCCAGACTGGAGAATCCCAGCATGCTTAGCCTCCTTTCACAGCAGAGGTGTTCAAGTCATTGGATCAATTTTGCAGCTGTCCCCTGGATCCACTTCAACAGGTTTATGTCTTTCTTGTGCTGAGGTCTCCAGAGCTGGACACAGTCCTCCAGGTGGCGTTTCACCAGAGCAGAGTAGAACAGCAGAATCACTTCTCTCAAAGGGGAGATGCTTTTTATATAGGCCAGGATACAGTCANCCTTTCTACCCTTTTTTAAAATGGGCACATTTCACTTTTGCCAATTACTGGGGACTTCACATGACTACCAGGACTTTTCAAATGTTATGGAGAGTGGCTTGGCAACTACATCAGCCAATTCCCTCAGGACTCTAGGATGCATCTTATTAGGTCTCATAGACTTACCTATGTTCAGGTTCCTCAGGTGTTCATGAGCGATCTCTTAATTTACACTGGGAGACACTTTGCTTCTCCAATCTCCTTCTAGCTATCCACCCACTTGAGGTATAGGAAGAGGGGCTACCAGTGAAGGTTGAGGGAAATGNCTTCATTGCCCAGCCTGTATTGATTCTCATGATTGCCCTGATCTAGGTGGAGGACATTGTACTTGACTTTGTTGAAACTCGTCAGCTTCACAGGGCGCCCCCTTCTTGAGCTTGTCCAAATCCTTCTGGATGGTATGACGTCCCTCAGGCATGTCAGCTGTAGTACCGCTCAGCTTGGTGTCATCAGCAAACATGCTCAGAGTGCACTCAATCCCATTGTCTGTCACTGATGAAGATATGGCCCCAGTAGGGACTCCTGAGGAACACAACTTTTCACGACTCTCCCTTTGGAAACTGGATGTGACCGGCCAACCAATGCCTCATCCACCAAACAGGCTNCCAGTGAAGGTTGAGGGAAATGTGTTGTTGAGTACCTCAGTCTTCTCTTTCTTTGTTCTCACCAGTCTGCCAGTCATGGTCATCAGAAAGGGCACACTTTCTTTGACCTTCCTTTTCTGGTTGATATACCTGTAGAAGCCCTTATTGCTATACTTTCTCTAGAACCGCTGTCACTGCTTCCACTGACTGTACAGTTTTTTCTTGCCTTTTACTTTAACCAGTGGGTCTTCACTCAGCCATGCCAGACTCTTTCCATCCTTTGCTTATTTCTTAGGGATCAAGAGCTCTTTTGCTATATGGAAAGTGTCCTTAAAGTTCTACCAGATTTGTTCTGCTCTCTTGTCCCTGAGGGCCATTTCCCAGGGGATTCTACTGACTGCATTCAGAATTCAGACATTTGTTTTCCTGAAATTCATGGTCCTAACTTTACGGGTTGTCTGGATGATATCCCTCAGGACTGTGAACCTCACTCTGATCATTGCAGCCCCTGATGCCTCCTAGCTTGATATAACTGATTAACTCACTCACATTGGTAACTATTGGGTTCAACATTGCATTCCTTCTGGTAGGGTTGTCTATTATTTGACTGAAGAATTAATCTTTCATGCATTCCAGGAGTCACCTGGGTTGCCTACAGCTCTCTGTACTACTTTTCAAGATGATGTCAAGGTGGTTGAATTCCTCCAACAGGACAGGAGTCCGTGAGAGAGAAACTTGTCACTGGAGAAAAAAAATAATTCAGTAATAGGTTCTCTTGTATTAGACACCAGCAAAATTGTTCCCTTTGTTACCTCAGTCTTAAAAACTTCCATCTTGCTCATGGCTATTCTTCAGAGACACTCTGTTTCCTGACACAGATGTCAACACTCCCACCCTCCTTCCTTGCCTGTGCCTTCTGAATATCCTGTAGCCATCCATCAATAACCACACTGATCACAGGATTCATCCCAACAGGTTTCAGTGATGGCAAACAGGTTGTAGCTTTCTGGCAGCACACTGGATTCCAGATTTTCTTGTTTGTCACCATTCTACATGCACTGGTATACAATTACTTCAGCTGGGCTTTTGACCATGTTACCTTCTTAGAGGAGAAAACTTAACTCCTTTGAGCTATCTCACCAGTGTTTCCCAGCTGGCTTCTCTTAACTCAGGAGCCCCTCCATAAGACTTCAGATGTACTACAGTGTACATCTGAGTGGACTCACTAGCACCATGTCCCACTAATCTTGGCATGTCATCCAACAGCTTGTCACAGGCAAGCCTAGAATTATTCCACTCCCCCTTCAAGTCTCACCAGCTCACGAGCAAAGAACCTAATGAACCTAAAATGAGGTTTTCAGTGAATTTCCTCCACTGCTGTGTATTTTGTATCTTCTTACTTTTCTTTTCTAGAAGGCCTTAGGCACTAAAAGGGCAGATAATCAGTAAAGTATCACTACATTGCTAGACTGGTATGATACAGACTTTCACACAAAAGTGGGCAGAGGCGAAGCTTGGGATTATGGTGTCTGGGTCACTGAGAGTGGACTACACACAATGTTTCTGTGTGAAAACTAGCACTCAGTGAGTCTGAGATGCCTGGAATGACTTCATAATGCAACATAAACCCAGCTAAACTCTCAGGGCAGCAATACAAATCTGTCCAATATAACCATGATGATGAACTGTCATTGCACAAAGTAAAAATCATGGTTTCCATCCTCTTGTAATGGTCAGCTGTCCACATCACAAAAATAACCTCTGCTAATTGGCACCTACCTCAGCAGAGAGCCCTATGATTAGAAAGACATGGAAAATGAACTCCAGGCTTGAGGTTATACCTTTAGGTCAGAGATGAGCAAAAATTGGCAAGGCAAGAGAAACAGCCACTTCCTCTACCTGTGCTGTTGATGAATAAAGGACTTTTTATTCCAAAACTGTCAATCTGGCTTTCTTCCCCCCTGCAGCACAAGTTTCCCTAACAAATAGAAATTAAATTTGTTCAAATTTCAACCTGTAGGGAAAGGAGCTTGGCTCTATTTTAATGGCCTTTTATAAAGGATCAGGAGGAATAATGGATAGTCTCCGTGTTACCTTGTTAACAAGCTTCCATTGTTGATAATGGACACCCTAATACACTGTAAAGAACAAAGTGCATCAGGTCTGCACACACTGGGTAGGGAGAGGTCTGGCAAACTGAAACTTTCCACTTACTTTGCATCTCCTCCTGACTATTTCTATCTGTACTTCCAAGAAACTTTTTTTCATGTCAGGAGGTGAAAACGACACCTTATGTGGTGAGACATACGGAGCAGCATCAGACACAAATAAAAGGTCTTGTAACAATGGACTTGGTGAATTCTTGGACAAAAGCAAATACAAGTTTCATGGTCAGGAAAAAAAGCGAGTCCATAGAAGTTGGAAGCATCTTAATATCTGCTTGCCTCAACAAAATGAAGCTTTAAAGAAATTATGAAGAGGAACTTCTTTAAAATTGTTATGCAGAAACGAGAAAAGGAAGATGGCAGCAGACAACAAAGAGCAAGCAGTTTTCTTTCTGTGCCATTTCCACTGCAAGGTGTGCATCCATAACTTTTGACAGATTGAAATTCAGAGCACCAATGTCACCTCTGAATCCTTTCTGTACTTTTGCTGGGAACACATTGAGCACAGCTGTGACTTTACTGGAGTCATAATCATAACCTAACAGAGGAAGAAAATGGGGAAGTTCTGATCCATGGAGGACAAACAAACTACACAGAAGGCTAAAGAAATATGCCAGAGCAGATGATCCTCATTAATTTTTGGCAGTGACAGAGAGAATGGGCATCAGTGAGAGGAGTTTTGGAGATTATTAGCAATCAGCTGAAAACAAATGCATGCGACATCAGTACTAAGAAGAAGAGACAGAATTGCATCAGTTTTAGCACCCAACAAATACAGCCATCTTTGGCAGTACCACTGGTCAGTCTCAGATCATCCATTATTTGAAGACTTTGAATGAAGGACGGTGGCTGCGTTGTAAGGTGATTTCAGTTAGTAAATATACTGATTGGTCTATTACAGATAGAGGTTGAGCACTGGAATTAAAGGATTTAGATATGTAAATTGATTAAGCATTTGTAATTGAAATAACAGGAGTGGGAGCAAAATGCATGCCAATTCTGGATACAATAGCAATGAAGACCTAAACAGTGTCTACTTCAATTTCTTCCCTTCCCTTAGGTTCTTAGGAGTAGTAGTTGTCTTGCAGTGATCTCTTCCACAGTTATTAGCAGCCTTGCATCAGAAAACTTATCAGCTATACTACTGTGTCTATACATGTGTTGTCTAACCTCATCTGACACTGTTATATTCTTCAACAAATTAAAAAAAAAAAAATAAAACCAGCAATCTAAGCATAACCAGTTTGTATACTAAGAACTCCTATGCCATTTACAAACTGAAAAATGAGATCTCCAATTCTCTTTTACAGCTGCAGTGTATAAAAAGCTACTTAAGAGAAGTTTGTTTGCCTACAAGTAAATTTCTTTTCATTCGTATCAACAGTTTCTTTCAATTTTTTCTTGCAACAATCTATGAAAAACTAAAACATAACTTTCCAATGGCTGAAGGAAAAAATCTTTCTCAACTTCTGAAAAAAATCAATAGAGAAATGTTGACATTCAAAAAAATAGGAAGAAGGAAAAACAGCCTGATTGAAATGTCATTCACTGTCCCCCCCCCCAAAAAAAACCCAACCAACCAAACAAACAAACAAAAACAATAAAAACATTTTGATCAACACAAATTACATTCTGCCTAATTGTTACATGCTTGATTATGCCATCTGCTTTATTGGGGCAACTCTTGGAGAACCAATTTAGCTGAACAAACAAGAAGGACTAGTACTTATTCAGGAGAGAATTAGAATAAGCTTCAGAGAAAAGTATTTAGCCATTGTCAAACAGCAGAGTAGTGCTTTGAGGTGTGAAATTATATCCATTGTGGCAAAGTAGGAAGAGAAGGCTTCCTCCTGGGTGGATGCAAAGGAGATGCACCTCAATCTTTTAATCTTTGGAAGGAAAGTGCTGCTCAATACACAAACCAGCAAAGGAAGCCAGAGTGGGAAAGAGAAGAAAAAAATAAAAATTTGAAAAGCTGAACACTAGTCACTTTCCACAGTCCAAGAGAAAAGTGAGAGAAATACCAAACATGTACTGTTCCCCCACCCTGCCGAAGAAGTTTTCAGGTACTCGCGTTTCCTCTCTTTTACATTGCTTTGCTGCTGCATCCTTCATTTGCCTGCCCCTCTCAGGAAGCTTCACAGAACAGACATGACCTGCTCTAGCCAGCTTGGACACTAAAGTAGCTGCTTTGATTGATTTAGTACATTTTATTCCTAAGTTTTAACTTTGTTCATCATACCATGAGGAGGTTTCAGTTAGAAGAGCATGCTTGAAAAGATCAGTGGCCAGCTAGGACATCATGGTTAGTGTTCCACAATTCAGCAATTCAAATCTTCTCAGTGACAGCAGAGAGAAAGGTTTCATTTTCTGATCTAAACACTCAGACTTTCCTATACTCAAGTAAAGGAGAGCCTTCGCTGCCTGTACGCTTTGAGGAGATATGAACATGAGGAAGAATAGAGATGTCTAAAAATTTTCTCCACTCATAACTTAAAATGATCATCTGTGTTGGCAAGACAAGGGCCAGACCCTGCAGGAAACAGGAAAGGAGATCTGTGCTGAAAGCAATGATGTGATTCCAGAAGAAAACCCTGTTTGTTCATTTGGGATAGTTTCTAAGCATCACAGCGCAGACACAAGTGTTTTGGTCATCTGCGAAGAAAGCCCAGAGTTGTTCCCTGCCTCCTCTCACCAATCTTGTTCACTCAGACTTGGCCTAGTGGATTAACATTACAAACTCACTTACTATGGCAAATCTGAGCGAAACCATTCCATTTTCTGCTAAGCTTCCACCCCTTGAAGCATTTCAATGCTAAGAAAGTCAATTACACTATCATTTTGTAATAATCACCACATTTCCAAAGGTAACATCAAATCTGCTACATTTGTTAGTAATGCAGTATTTTCACTACACATAACAGTAAACTTGGGCAGCAGCTCCACTCTCTCAAAGGTGATATTAACAAATCAGCCTAGTTCTACCACACAAGCAAATATATTTTTCCAGAACTGCAAACTGATTAGCTAGTTTTTACGTTAGGATTGTAAGCTGTAAGAATAAAATATTTTCCTGTTTACTTTGAGACTTTTATTAAAAACAAACAAGCAAGTCATCAAGTTGGCTGGTTTTGTTGAGTTACTGGAGACCAGTTAGCTGAATGAGAGCCACTGGAAACAGTTGAGTAAATATTTAGGAAGATCACATGGAGGAACATTTGGTACAGCACAGCTTGCTGAAAGATTGTAAAGATACCAGCATGTTTCAGGAGAGGCAGGTCATGCCTCAGAAAATGTTTTGAATTCTTTGAATGTGCTGTATTGCCACCAGGACAGACAAGGAAAACAGAAAGGACTTCGGTTTTCAAAGTATTTAACAAAGTTCATTGCTCGAGGTAAATGACCTAAGAAGCCAAGGCATAGAACAGAAGAAAAGTTGTGGAGTGAAAATTGACTTCAGGGTAAAAACCACAAGGAAACTGTAAATATAATTTGGGAGGTGGGAAGAAAGTTACGTGCATTAAGAGGTGCAAAAATGTAGAGGCCTTCCTAGGCAATTTCTGTAACAAAAGACTTTGTCTTTCTTCTTTTGTTCTTTCTCTCAGTCTAAGTAATTATTCAAAAGGCACTGGATTCATAGCTTGAAGTCCTCTGGTTTTTTCGGTTCACCAGTTAGTACCTACATGCCTGCAAACTAAGGTTCCCCCTATGCTCTGACCTCAAGTAGGCAGGAGAAGGGTTGAGCAGACTGATTCCCCATGCCCACTCTGCCCTTGCCCTCCCTGCTACATATGCTGCCTGAGGTAGCAGGTACTAGTGCCTGGTTAGCACAGACCTTGGAATGACTGACACAGCTTCCCTGTTCATTTGTGTCCTCCAAGAAATGGAGGTAATGCTTGCCATGTAGTACTTGCTATCTAAAGCTCAAGATCTTTCACTCTGTGTCACAAAACAGACAAGAAAGCTGTTTAGGCAGACCAGCTCCCTGATGATCTGCTTTTCCACTTAAAATTTTCCCCCAAAATGAATTTAATTTATCATTAAAAATAGAGAGTTGTTTCTGATCACTTTGTACCTCAAATCAAAAAATAGTATGCAATGTTTCACCAGTCTCAGTGTGAACAAGCAAGCAGTTCACAGATGCTCTTCTTCAGGAGAAATGTTGAAGCTACAAAATCATAAGAAGCAAAAGGAGAAAACTCAGAGGAAAATTTCTGAAAATCCATAGGGGCATGCATTGAATATCAGAGTCCCCAGTTCTAATTAACTCATAAGTGATGAATGACACATTTTAATGGCTTTAAATAGAAAATGACTGGAAATTCAGTTGTCACAGCCCAACTGTCTGCTTATAGATGTGATTTCCAACACCACTTGCTGATAGAATAATAATACCATTTATAATATCTTGTTATTTGGGCCCATAACATCATCTATTAATGATGTATTAATTGATTGTAATGATATATAAATGAATGCTGTGGATTCTCCTTATGAATTAATAGATCAAAGTTGCATTGCTTTACTTAGCTCTCCTTACTATTGGGTCTCAACTTCCTATCCTTTGTGACCTGTGTCCTGAGTCAGTGCCAAAACCAGGGACATGGAGAACATAGAATGAGGATTTTGGTGCAGTGAGACATCTGTTCCTTCTGATTGACCACACAGAAGATAAACAGAAGGATTTAAAGCACCTGCAGAATTTGCACAGGCAAATTGTAAATGCTCCTTACTCTGTGTACACAGGATCTAAACAGAATAATGCCTCGAAGCAAAGAATAAAAAGCATCAATAATTGCTAGAAAGGCAACACCATACTTTATAACACAAGACAGTAATTTGGGAGCACTTGAAGAAAAAAATCCCTTGAGCCTTGAACCCTACATACAGCACTGTATACTGCAGTGAACAAAGCAAATGTGATTCTGTGTTATACTGCTTGAGCATGATATAAATCAAGGAAGGCGGTAGTAGTGTAAATGCTATATTTATAATGGAAATGTTATTGCAGGCCCTAACTTACAGAGGTGCTGGCAGGAGCTGCCATAATATGGTGAATATCATTTAAGCAGTGTTTGCAGAACTGATCATTGTATCTCAGAAGGAACACTTCGTACTTGCTCTTGAAGATGCAAGCTGCTGGCTATGAATCAGCCAGAATGACTAAATACATGCAACACATGCCCAACCTGGAGAGGAAAAAAAAACTCTATTCTGATACTGTGTTTGTTCTTTACATTTCAAAAGCAGGAGGAAGCAATCAAATCAATAGTACTTTCTTCTTCTTCAGTAAGCTATATTAAAAAACTCAGTTGGTTCAGGATTTATTGATCTGAATTGACAGTGAAGTTCACAAATTCATATAAAAGAGCCATCTCATTACAAGCCCTTTTAAAGAATGTGTGGTTCAGAATTCACCAAAAAAAGTTTTCCATGAAACATAAAAAAAAAGAGAGAGAGAGAGAGAAAGAGAAGAGATAATAACTTTTTAGAATATAGAGAATAAATCATTTTGCTTTGGTATTATATGTGATTTGTCGGAAGCAGTCAGAATATCCTGCTTTAAGTTTTGCAGAAAACACTGTAAAAACAGTCTTGGAAAAATTACTGAGAAGAGCTGGTTAGAACAGAGTGATGCTGCTGGAGCTAGTTGTGAATGAATGAGGTATGATTAAATTCAATCTACGTGAAACTGTTCTTAGTGACTAAGAACCGGAATCAAAATTAAAAGCACAATATTTTTATTTTAAAATTTAGCATTTCTGTATCCTTATGAAAAAGGTAAAGAGTTTTCACACCAAAACTCTGTGCTAAGTGAAGAAATGGTCACCAACATTAAAAGTCAGAGCTCTTGAAAAGAATGAAAGAAGCATTTAGACATATTTTCAAGTGCATCAGGGAACGTGATTTTATAGGAGGCGAACAGTTGGAGGGCTTCAAAAACACCCTAAAGTGCCTGCCATTTATATGACAGTATCTAGCTCTGAAATCATTGAAAGAAAGGCAAGATTATAGTTCAGCAGCTCTGAATTCCCACTGCTAATCACAATGGGACCGCTTCATCAGCAAACAGGTAATATCAGGAGAAAATCGAATACTTAATGTGGAGAGAAGAGCATTAAAACAAAGTGGATTTGTATATGAGGGATATATTCTAGAGTTTGCATGTTGCAAACTCACAGAAAGAGAAAAAAGATTGCACCAGGTCATGTCTGCAGTACTTAAATGTGCTCGTGCTGGCCACTTATCCCATGCTGCTAATTCAACCTGAAGGAGCATTCAGAGAAACTAATCACCTCTTGTATTGGCTACTTCAGCACTGCGACCTTTTTGCAGGCCATCAGGAAAGTTAGAATGTTAGGGTACAAGAGATGCACCACCCATCAGTGCAACTGTCCCTACCTGGTCATGGTAGTTATCCGTCTTGGCTGTGCACCCCATCAGATACAAACGCAGAAGTATCTCATTTTTCAAGAAAGTTCCACCTAGTTCAGGATAACCAGAAGAGTATGGCATTAAAGGACAGTACTCGAGACAGTCTAACCAGAAGTTCTGAACTAAAGGAGCAGAGTAAATAGAGGAACAGAGCTCATAAAAACATGGAAGTTATGACAAGCTATCCCTATGGCATCATTTAAAAGGGCAGTTGGAGATTCAGATAAATGAAGATCAGGTTCAAGACCATCTAAAGAAAGTGAAGGCGCACAAGTCTATGTGGCCGGATGACATCCATCCGTGGGTTCTGAGCCAACTGTCAGATGAAGGCTGCTATCATTCATGTTTGAAAGGTCATGGCAGTCTGGTGAAGCTCCTGTTGACTGGAAAGGTATTACTCTCATCTTCAAAAAGGGACTGGTGATGATTAACATCTCCGTCAGCAACACAGTCAGTGGGACTGAGTCCACCCTCAGAAAGGTTGTGTATAAAACCAAGCTGTATGGTCCTGTTGACATGCTGGAGGGAAGGGATGACATCCAGAGGGACCTGCACAGACTTAGGAGGTGGGCACATGTCAACCTTGTGTAGTTCAAGAAGGCAAACTTCAAAGTCCTGCACCTAGGTTGCAGCAATTTCAAGCACAAATACAGTCTGGGTAGGAAGCAGATTGAGAGGAGTGCTGCAGAGATTGACTTGGGAGCATCTATTGATGAAGAACTCAACGTAAGCCAGCAATGTTCCCTGGCTGATGAGGATTGGATTGATGAGGACTGAGTTAGGG
>WBNM01033202.1:0-18267 GCA_013399055.1 Ramphastos sulfuratus | reverse complement strand
ACAGACTGAGGGAGTTGAGGCTGAGGGAGTTTGGAGGAGAAGGCTCTGAGGTGACCTTGTTGTGGCCTTNTTGTGGCCTTTTAGTATCTTAAGGGATCCTACAAGAAAGCTGGGGAGGGACTTTTTAGGATGTCAGGTAGTGAAAGGACTGGGGGGAATGGAACAAAGCTAGAAATGGGTAGATTCAGACCGGATGTTAGGGAGAAGGTCTTCACCATGAGGGTGGTGAGACCCTGGAACAGGTTGCCCATCCCTGGAGGTGTAAGGCCAGGCTGGATGAGGCTCTAGACAGACTGACCTAGCGTGAGGTGTCCCTGCCCATGGCACGAGGGGTTTGGAATGAGACGATCCTTCCAACCCTGACTGATTTATGAGTCTAAGTTAGCTTAAAAAGGTAGCAAATGTCATCTATCCTGCATCTCCATCTTAGCCACCACAGAACCTTCTGTTGCCTATGGAAATTCAAAAAGTAAGCACTCCAGAATTAAGTGCTGAATCAAGGAAGAATAAAAATACCACAACAGAGGTCACTTGTTTCCTCTTTTTTCATTTGAATGAATCACATTGGAGACCCACAGTGCAAAGGGCTTTGCAGCAGATTTAAAGCAAAAATTGTTTTTCCAATCAAACTGTATTGCTGCTAAGTGAAAAAAACCAGTTATTAAGTACCTCCTGCATGTAAACTTGAAGAATCACTGTTAAATCACTAGATACTTTATGTGAAATCAGTGCTTTTATTCCCTGAACACTTTAACTCTTTCTGACTTTTTTGTGCATGTAACACAATTAAAGTCAAAAAATGCAGCTTTCAACGAGATTTTTTTTTGAGCGTGGAAGTCAAGCACTAAAACTGGTACCTGAATGCAATCCAGTGGGATGTAAGATTTGTTAATTTTAAGCAAGTAAAGACTGTTAGAATTGTAGCAGAAGAGAACTACCACAGTAGAATCAGGTAATTGGTTTGGTTGGAAAAGACTTTTAAGATCATCAAGTCCAACCGTCAACCTAACAGCACCATGGCCAAAAGTGCCGAGTCCACACATTTGTTGAACACTTCCCTGGGAGGTGACTCCAACACCTCCCTGGGCAGTCTGCTCCAATGCCTGACCACTCTTCCAGTAAAGAAATGTTTCCTAATATCCAACCTAAACCTTCCCTGGCACAATTTCAGGTCATTTCCTCTCATTCTATCAGTTGGTACTAGAGAGAAGGGACTGACCTCTCCTCACTCCAAGCTCCTTTAGAAACACACCACTAAGGAAAGGTAAGAACAAACCATTAAGGAAAAACTTTGCCTTCATGAAGTTTTCCAAAAGGCCCTAACACCTCTTTTCTGACAGCTGGAGCATATTCATTCATTATCACCAAGCTCGGCCAAAATTTTGCTAATATTAAACTTCAAACAGCACTATAGCATCAGACATTTTAATTAACTACTTATTTGTTCCAAATAATTTGGCAGAGAGTGAACAGAGCTCATTTTAAAAGGAGTTAAGATTATCATGTGCAAGAAGACATACAGTCCCTCATTCAAGAATAATTACTGGGTCACTGTAAATAACATCTGCAGACTTACTGTAAATCATTTTGGTGACAGAAGGTACTGCCATGCAGTCTGATCAACATTACCAATGAAGCACAGCCAATTATTTTGATATGCTTGTATGACAGATTGCTGTTATTACTCAACATTAGGATGTTTGTTGTAGTTGCACAGATCTGCCATCCCCCAGACTTCCTGCTTTGTACTCTCTAAAAAGCATCTCTGCAAAAAAATCAACTGGGCTGAAAAACAAGGATGAGGGTTTTCTTTCACTGGCAACATGCAAAGTCCAACTTCAAGCCACATTTTCTCCTCTAGCAATCTGTAACTCCTCTTGAAGTCTAACTTCAGCGAGCTTGAAATGTGTATAGCACAAATTATCTTGTGTCATAGCTTCAGCACCTTCCCTCATCACCAGTGTCTGCACACAGAATTCAACCAGTATGTGCATTTTGCCTGATACAACATTGAACCAAGCTTCCTCCTCCTGCTGAGCTGGAATATCTGAGAGCAATATAACATAGAAGCACAGAGCTGTTGTGGTTAGAGAAGACCTTTAAGATCATATCCCTTTGCTTTAGGGAAACATGACCTAATATTACCTAACAAAGCACAGTTGCTTTATCTACTGATCATTGCAAAGGGGCCACAGTAATTCCAGCCACATTATGTGGCTGCTGTTAGGTCAAAACTCGGGTAAGGTGCTTCTTGTGTGGGGGACAGAAGACTTCCCCAGACTCTTTTAGACTTGAGGGCCAGACAACTACAGCTCAAGGGATTCAGCTGTTTCTTTCTGAAGATGGATGTCCAATGGCATTGAGATTTAACCAGGTTAAGTGCCAGGTTCTGCACTTTGGCCATAACAACCCCACGCAGTGATACAGCCTGAGGACAGAGTGGCTGGAAAGCAGCCAGACAGAGAAGGACCTGGGAGTACTGGTTGACAGCTGGACATGAGCCAGCAGTGTGCCCAAGTGGTCAAGAAGGCCAATGGCATCCTGGCCTGTATCAGGAATAGTGTGGCCAGCAGGACCAGGGAAGTCCTTCTGCCCCTGTACTCAGCACTGGTTAGGCCACACCTTGAGTACTGTGTCCAGTTCTGGGCTCCTTAATTTAAAAAAAGATGTTGAGGTGCTTGAACATGTCCACAGAAGGACAACAAGGTTGGTGAGGGGCCTGGAGCATAGCCGTGTGAGGAGAGGCTGAGGGAGCTGGGGGCGTTCAGCCTGCAGAAGAGGAGGCTCAGGGGAGACCTCATTGCTCTGTACAGCTACCTGAAAGGAGGCTGTGGTCAGGTGGGGGTCGGTCTGTTCGCCCAGGCAATCAGTGACAGAATGAGAGGACAGTGTCTCAAGTTGTGCCAGGGGAGGTATAGGCTAGATATTAGGAGGAAGTTCTTTGCAGAAAGAGTGATTGGCATTGGAATGGGCTGCCCAGCGAGGTG
Source organism: Ramphastos sulfuratus (assembly GCA_013399055.1). Taxonomy (NCBI): domain Eukaryota; kingdom Metazoa; phylum Chordata; class Aves; order Piciformes; family Ramphastidae; genus Ramphastos; species Ramphastos sulfuratus. The sequence continues at coordinate 15,280 of WBNM01033202.1, read as the reverse complement.
GTGGAGTCGCTGTCCCTGGAAGTGTTTAAAAAGAGACTGGATGTGGCACTTGGTGCCATGGTTTAGTTGATGAGAAGGTGTTGGGTAATAGGTTGGACTGGATGATCTCGAAGGTCTTTTCCAACCTGATTGATTCTGTGATCCTACGGAAGGTTACAAAGAAGGTATGTGAATAATTTGGGCTGCAATATGCAGACAAAATAGGCCAGAAGACATTGCTGTGCAGACTGTCTAGAGCTGATGAAGCAGAGGATATGCCTGTGAAAATGTGAAGGCAGTAAGAGAGGCCCAAACACTACAGCTGGGTTTGCCACTGAGATTTGTACCATTCCATGTTCAACTTCCATTTAATTTTGGACCTGATGACCTTGAAGATGAATTCTCTGATTCATGTTTCATGGTATCTCACACGCTTTAAGTAAATAATGAATTATTGTCCTCGGATACTTATTTTTACATCTGCATCCACCTCAACGGGAGTCTGCAGGCACTGCCAGCCACTGCCAATCACTCTGGTTTTGAACAGCACATCTCTGAGGAGGCTGATGTGCTGCCTGCTTCTCTTACCCAATTTTCTTTTCTCTAAAAGCAGCACACCTACAGCTATTTAATACCGAACCCCCCATTCACCTTGAAAATCTCCAGTGACTCAAAGCGAAGTTAATGATCTGAGAGGATATTCCTGCTGCACCACCCAACTCTCACGTTTTCCTCTTCCACTCCAAATATTCAATTATTTAATTCCCAGGTTTCAACTCTCTAACCACTTCCCTGGATTTCTAGCTCAGAAGCAAAAATAAAGGCAGTCTAAAATGCAAATTGTGAGGAAAGTAGCAACCCATTGCTCCCACTGGTGGCCTCTCCTTATTCACTACTGACCCACCCCAGTTCTTCCTAAGTTTCTCTGCTCAAACCTTTTGGTCAAAAAGCTGCTCCAGGCAGGATTCACTGTGTAGGTTTAGCCTTCCAGCCAAACCATGGCAAAGATCAGCCTTTTCAGAGGGCAATCACAACCCAAAGCATCACTGCAATGAAAACCATACTCTGCTCTTCCATGCAACTGGATGTAGTCCTTCCAGCTACCTTTCTGAGTTACCCACGTTGGCCCCTCCTGGTCTGAGAAGCAGCCAGGGTAACAGGAGCTAACTGGAGGGAATGAGCCACTTACCTTCCCAGTCAGCTCTGACATCAGTTCATGGATTTTTAATACTTGGAAGATCACAGAATGGTATGTGTTTGAAGATACCTGTGAAGATTATCTAGGTCAAGCACCCTGCTAGAGAAGAATCACCTGGAGTAAATGACACAAGAACACATCCAGGTGGTTTTGAAATGCCTCACAGATGGAGACTCCACAACCTCTCTGGGCAGCCTGCTCCAGTGCTCTGTCATCCTCAAAGTGAAGAGTTTTTTCCTCCTGTGTTCCAGTTTGTGTCCACTACCTATTGTCCTGACACTGGACACTGCTGAGAAGTCTAGCTCCATCCTCCCAATGCTTGTCTGTTAGATATTGATAAGCATTAATGAGATCTCCCCTCAGTCTCCTCTTTTTCAGGTGTCTGAAGATGTCTCCAGCCTCTGGCTTGACATTATGAGGAGAAAAAAAATGGACACAGAAGACTGAGCCAGATGCTGATTAATACAACATTGAGCCTGTACAGGACAGTACAGGGAGGATGAAATGGAAGAACACACACAGATGCATAAACCATACCTAACACCTCAGGATCTATTTACTCAGTTACTCCTAGTAGTTGTGAAAGAAGATGAATGTGTCAATCAACCCTCAAGAAGTTCTAAATGATGCAAGCCCACAACCTGTAGAAACAATACAAGGAAGGCAAGAGTCCTTGATCTGTCTCTGAAAACCTCTCATGAGGCACCTGGTGTCAGAGGTAACCAGATCCTTCACCTAAACAGGGACAGCAACTGCCCCTCTGGAATTGCCCCTTTCAAAACAGAGCAGAGGGAGTGAAGAAAATAACCTAAACATGTGGGACTCAAAGGTACTGTGAGACAAGTGCTAACAAAACCATCATACATTTGACTTGCAGATTAAGTGCAGGAATGTACCACACAATCAATAAAGCAAAAGGGAAACAAAGTATTCAGAAATTCATGGCCATGGATCAATGAGTTAATAAATTGACCTGGCAGCACTGGACCAAAGGAGCTTGCCAGGCAACTGGAAGTGATAATCTGTATTATCCCATTTCTTGTAATTGTGCCTTATCCCTTCCTCTTCCCTTCCTCTGCCATTGATTTATCTCAGGCCATCCTTCTTTTGTAGAGAGATGCAAAATGGCACTGACAGGATTAAATCAAGGACCTGCCTTCAAGTAAACTATTAGTTGAACTCCAGGGAGGCAAGGCAGATCAATACTGCCTGACTATCCCAACAGGAGCTGTTCTTGCTCAGTAGAATGCTTATAGAGATTAGTTTTTTGTCCAAAAATATTAACCACAGCAGACTTTCCTATATCCCAGAACAGAACAGTAAAGACAGCAGTGGAATAATCCATGGGACAGCAATGTGCCATGGTGGCCAAGAAGGCTAATGGTATTCCGGAGTGCATTAAGAAGAGTGTGGTTAGCAGGTCTAGGGAGGTTCTCCTCCTCCTCTACTCTGCTGAGATCACATCTGGAGTATTGCATCTGGTCCTGGGCTCCCCAGTTCAAGAGGGAAAGGGATATACTAGAGAGTATCCAATGGAGGCTATAAGGATAGTGAACACCTGTCTGGTGAGGAAAGGCTGAGAGACCTGGGGCTGTTTAACCTGGAGAAGAGATGACTGAAAGGACATTTCATGAAAGTTTATAAATATCTGAAGGGTGGGTGGCAAGCAGATGGTACTAGTCTCTTTGCAGTGGTGCCCCATGACAGGACAAGGAGTGACAGATACAAACCTGAGTAAAGGGAGTTCCACCTCGACATGAAGAAAAAACCTCTTTCCTGCAAGGGTGCTGGGGCCCTGGAACAGGCTGCCCAGAGAGGCCGTGCAGTCTCCTTCTCTGACAACTTTCAAGACTCATCTGGATTGTTCCTGTGTGACCTGTTCCAGGTGATCCTGGTTTAGCAGAGGGGTTGGACTCGATGATCTTTGGAGGTCCCTTCCAACCCCTAGCATTCTATGATCCTACATGATGCTACAACTGCATGCAGCAACCAATTGTCAAGTGCATGGCAATGCTCTGAAAATTCTTTGAACTCTTGTTATTTCTCAGACAGCTGTTAAGGGCTTTCCTACCCTGGTGATTTCCAGACTGGGACGTATAATTGAAACCCAAATGCATAAGCAGTGCTCCCTCCTTACCAGCTCTACACAGACCTGCTGCAGACACCTTTGTGCTATGGCCTCAGGTTCAGAAGCACTACAGGTCATGCTGCAGAGACACTCTCCCAGAGAACACCTAATCAAGTTTGCCTCAGAGTTGTAAACAAAGCCCATGCTAACAGGAAGGCTGGGAAGAGGAGGAGAAAAAGACAAGGAACATTCCTAGTGACCTTTGAGGGAATTTAGCCTGAAGCAATAAGCTTGACAACCAGAAACAACGAGAGATCAGACACCAGCTTGGCAAGGAAACATTATACTTGACAGGGTAGAAATTAAAAACTAAAATCAAATCAAGATTTCTCTTACTGTCTCTATTATCTTCCTACAACTCTATAACCATGTCCTGTCTTAGCTGAGAAAAACTCAGCCTCATTCTGCATTGTATTTTTACGGTATGTGGCAAAAGGATAACATCATAAATGGCAATAAAATATCACTCACAACTACAGGCTTGTAACCCATCTCCTTAGCCACAAGCTGGACATGATTTGAAAGCTGCTTGACAGAGAAGAACACAAGAGAAAGTAGATAAAAATCTGTAGCTGTCTACGTAAAGATGCATCTCCACTTCAAGTAGAGTCCTTTCAAGATACTCACACAGACTAATCAGGTTAATTTATCTGTGGACTGTCCTGTGCAATGGATTGTCTGAATTTCTTACTAAAATGTGCATGAAAGATGGTGCCTGCTTTGTCTGGAGGTCAAACAAGAGATTTGATCTGAATTTTTTTGTTTGCATTTCCTGTGGATCAAAGGCACAAAGGCTTGAAGACCCACTGAAAAGCAAACACCCACTGCAATCAATCAGGTTGGAAAAGACCTTAGAGATGATCCAGTCCAACCTATTACCCAACACCACCTCATCAACTAAACCATGGCACCAAGTGCCACATCCAGTCTTGTTTTAAACACCTCCAGGGATGGTGACTCTGCCATCTCCCCAGGCAGCCCACTCCAATGCCAATCACTCTTTCTGTGAACAACTTCTTCCTAACATCCAGCCTAAACCTACCCTGGCACAGTTTGAGACTGTGTCCTCATGTTCTGTCACCAATTGCATGGGAGAACCTCCACCTGGCCACAACCTCCTTCCAGGTAGTTGTAGACAGCAATGAGGTCTCCCTTGAGCCTCCTCTTCTCCAGGCTGAACATCCCCAGCTCCCTCAGCCTCTCCTCATAGGGCTGTGCTCCAGGCCCCTCACCAGCCTTGTTGTCCTTCTGTGGACACATTCCAGCATCACCTGGATTATGGCCTGAAATTGTTCCAGGGCAGCTTTAGGTTGGACATTAGGAAAAATTTCTGTACTGAAAGAGTGGTCAGGCATTGGAACAGGCTGCCCCAGAAGGTACTGGAGTCACCATCTCTGGAGGTGTTCAAGAAATGTGTAGACCTTTCACTTTGGGACAAGGTTTAGTGGGCATGGTGGTGTTGGGCTGACAGTTGGACTTTATGGCCTTAAAGGTCTTTTCCAGCCAAATTTCCATTCTATGATTCTGTGATTAGTAAAATGAGTTTTAAGTGGAAGTGAACTCCACCTCTGCAGGTATGAAGATTCTTATTCTTCATGAAAACTCCACACCTGACAAAGCACAGACCAGCAGCTATAAAAACACAGGTCAATGACAAGAAATAAAAATGCACACATTGTACCTTTGGTGGTATATTGCCTATTTAAAATCTAATGCCCAAGATCTGAATCTATGACTCAGATATATGTTGGTGCAAAAATTCAGGACACGTGCTTTTATCCTACTAATTCCTGCTTTTGCTGTATTCCTTAGAAATCACCAAGAGGCCTGTCACTTTGTGGGGGGAAATCCTGGAAGAGCCATAACCAACTTAATTTTCCCAATAGTGAAAAATGAATGTTGGTATCAACATTCAAATGAGGCACATTCCCATCCTACATCATTTAACAAGATTTAATCTATCAATTGTCAAATTAATCATCGGAGCCATTAAAATGAAACAAAGACTCTCTCCACAACAGATGCAAATCACATCAGGTCATATCCAACTGGTGATCAAATATGTGTAGAAAAAAACCATAACCCAATGGTTTTGAAGTCCAGTTTTCCTCCTAGACTATTTATTATTGCAGATTAAGCAGGTTTAAAACTCAACCAACCAAACAACAACAAAAAAAGAATCACCTCTACTGTTTATGTTTAATGATTGGAATTACAACATAAAAACCATACAGGTAGATTCTGTTTTTCAGAGTCAAGATGGTTTCACCAAGGTCATCCAAATGAGAAAACAAAAAACAACCAACCAACCAAAACCCCAAACAACAAAAATTATCTTCTAAAGGAAAGGCTCCTTCTCAATAGGCTATCATGACCTGCTCAACCCAGAAAATAGTTTTGTTAAATGCTGTGATACACTTAGTCTCCTATATAGCACCATCTAAAGAAGATTTTTAGTCAGATTATTAATTTCTAGATGCTTATTTTTTTCCAGAAAATGAGAGGCATTGTTGTCAAGGGTCAAGGTTTATCAATACTTAAATGGTGGATGTCAGGAGGGTGGGGTGACTCTTTGCTCAGTAGTGCTCAGTGACAGGACAAGAGGTAATAGGCACAAACTTGAACACAGGAAGTTCCATCTAAATACGAGGAGGAACTCCTTTATTTTGAAGGTGGTTGAGCACTGGATCAGGCCCAGAGAAGTAGTGCAGTCTCCACCTCTCTGTGATTTCACACTAATCTTTATTTTTATTCCTACCATTCCTGCTCAGTGCAGGGCTTGTAGTACTTCTACCCCATCTGTGCCTGCCTCTTTGCCATCTTTCCAGTAAAGCTGCAAAAATCCATTTGCATACCAAGAACAATTGGTTTACTTCTTCTGTTTTCCTGCTGAGTTTCTTGTACATTAGTTAACAAAGCATTTCAGTTACTCCTCACTGACCTCATCCAATTTTCTAGCTGGGTTATGTGTGTTGTCCAACTACCACTCCAATCCACATGAAATCATACCTCCCTTTGTTCCACACTCTACGCCCCAGTTGTGTCTTTATCCTCTACTAAATAAAGCAATCTTATATGCTATGGAGACATAAATAAGCTTATCTAACCACATTCTGCATTTAAAAGTGAGCTGATTTACTGGACGCACACGGTTGAACTCGGGAGCCAGAGATAATATTGATCGTTTCTCATCACCAAGCCCTTCCACATTTTATGAATAGTACTTATCAGCCTCTCATCCCTCATTTTTATTCATGCACTGAGAGAGAAAATAAACCATTCTACTTTTTTCAACCTAAGCACTGAACTGAAGTCAAATGACTACAATAAAATAATAATAATAAAAACCATCTCTGACTACAGCAGACCACTATCTAAAGCTTCTTTAGCTTACTCTAGCTCCAAATGCTCAGCTACTAATGTGGACAGCTCTGTCTCTTCCCCTTAAACTTTCAAACATTCATGTTTTAAATCTCTTTTTAGCTTGAATGATTTCAAAATATACTGAGGGATTTGTTAACAAAGTGTCTCAATCTTCATTTTAAGAAGGTTTACTGTTGAAAAAGAAATAGATGAATTTAGTGAAGTCCAAACCCTGTGTTTGTATCTTTCAGATCTAGTTTTAGCCTTTTTTTTGGGTTTTGCTTCTACTGCAAAAGGCACTTATTAACTGCTGAAAGATGTGTAGAGGACACTGTATTCCTAAAACAGATACTCTCCTGACAAGGAGACTTCAAAAACTCTGTTATCTACAAACAGAGCAACTGGAAGAGAACTCCTGTCTCATCACACTTGCTGCCTGCACTCCTGGGTAACGACATCTTGAACACCGTTCCACTGACTCACCAGAGACCAAGGATGGCCTCCCTGTCCTTGGGCACAGAATTTGGGGTTGAAATGACTGTGACTGCATAGCCTCATCAACATTGCTTTCAAGGGCAGGGGGAATTAGAAAGCAGTCTGTACACTGTCCAACCCATTATGACACAAATAAACTTGATTAATGCATTTTTTTTTAAGATGCAATTTCAAAACCTGGCTCTGCCATACTGTTTTTAATTCAGCTTTTTGAGTTCATCTGTAACCACAGAATCATAGAACTTTTGAGACTGGAAAAGACCTTTGAGATCATCAAGGCCAACCACTCTCCCAGAACTCATAATCCCACCACTACTGCTAAGCCACACATGCAGTCATCCATGTGTCTTTTAAATACCTCCAAGGATGGTGACTCCACTGCCTCCCTGGGCAGCCTGTTCCAATTCCTGAGAATTCCTTCTGTGAAGAATTCCTTCTGTGAAGAATTTTTCCCCTTGCCACAACCTGAGGATGTTTCCTCTTGTCCCGTCACTTGCATCTGAGAAGAGACTGAGCCCAGCCTTGCTCCAACCTCCTTTCAGGGAGCTGAGGTCTCCCCTCAGCCTCCTCTTCTAAAGACTAAACAATCCCAGTTTCCTCAGCTGTTCCTCTTAAGACTTACAGTCAAGGCCCTTTACCAGCTTAATTGCCCTTTTCAGGACTCCCTCAATGTTGTTCATATAGTGAGGTACCCAAAACTGAAGACAGTATTCAAAGTGTGGCCTCACAAGTGCCAAGCAGAGAGGGACAAGTACATCCCTAGACCTACTTGCCACACTATTTCCAATGCAAGCCAGGAGGAATATGATAATGTTCTTACTTTGTTTGTCACTCAAAGATTTAGGCTAAGTCATTTTAAACTAATGAATCATTGGAAGTAGGGAAAAAAAACACATAGGAGAGTGGGGTGGGATGTGGCGGGAAAGAAACAAAAGATCTGCTGACAGATAACAAGACAGGAAGGCATTGTCCCTTCAATCACCTTCTGTGCAACTTCCTTCAAAGTGAATTTAACTAAAGGAGAGGCAGTGTAAACACCAGCAAGATGATTTAGGGACAGTTCATCTATGTAGTATTTTCCAGTATTTATCAAATCATATTAGATTTACCCTAAGCTTTCAAAGCATCTTGACTTTGCCACAAAAAGTACAACACATAAGTGATAAATAGAGCTCCCTAAGGAACCTTAAACTTCTTGTACTATTTCCTTCTTGAGTCTAACCACTCGTTGTACATTGGTGCCTCTCTCCTGCTCCACCACTGGGAATTCTGAGCTATTTCACAGCAGCTATAAACTGTCAACCCACACCTACATTTTTCAGACTATACAGAACCAAGTTCAAGTAGAACTTGTCAAAAACTGTCAAGAGCAATTATTCTTTTTCCCATATCACTTTATTTCTCTACCTATGCATCTGCTTGCACTTCAGGTCTGCAAGGCATTTAGGCAGAGCCTTTGTTCTGACACAAAAAACACTACACAGCGCTCTCCTCTTTTCTGACCAAGAAGGGACAGCCACTGATTTTCACACTAAATGCTGTGTAATCTCTGTTTCCTAGATCTAATAAGATGTTCCTCTTCAAAGTCCTGAAAATCTCAGCATCTGTCATAGGCTAAAATCAGCTGAGAAGTCTACAAATTCATCAGTTACTTCTCTTTATTAACTCTAAGAGATGAACTGAGCAGTCCTGGCTGTTTGGCTTCTCTCTGCAGATGATTGCCTCAGAGAAAACATGTCCTGAATACCCTTCCCAAACCCATGTCAAGACCCCTGCTGAATGCGCATCGGCACAATTGCCATTGGCTAGGATGAGGGAACTGGGGTTGTTTAGTCTGAAGAAGACAAGGCTGATGGGAGATTTTGTGTCTCTCTAATATTCTCTGAAAGGAGACTGGCTCCAGGTGGGTGTTCATCTCTTCTTTCTAGTATCAGGTGACGGGAAGAGAGGAAATCACCTCAGAGGAGGCTTAGGTTGGATTATCAGAAGAAACTTCATGGCTGCAAGGGTTCTTGAAGACTGGAACAGGTTTCCCAGGGAGGTGGTTCAATCTCCATCCCTAGAGGTGTTTCAAAGAGGCAGAGATGTGCTGCTGAGGGACATGGTAGACTGGGTAGAGTTAGAGAATGGCTGGACTCGATGATCTTACAGGCCTTTTCCACCCAAAACCATTTTATGATTCTATGAACACACTTCACACCAGGACAATAGTTGCCTGTGCCTCCTGCAGACCTGCTGCATGGCTTTATACTTTCTTTGGAGGCCTGGTACCAAGGTCTACAAGCAAAACTATTCACAGACTGCAATCAGATGTAACTAGCCAGTTAATTTTGATGAGAATGTGTTAAAAACATTTTCCAGTGAGGCAAGAAGCTTGTTTTACATTTCAGGGACTTGCACTTAAAGCACTGAACCTCTGAAGGTTCACAGCTAGCAGGGTAGTCCTCTATAGAAGGGGAGCAAAGTGGAGAGAAACTCAGTCTGGCCACAGCCAGTCATTAGCAACACTGAGGATATCTTGCTTCAGACCATAGGAAAATCCAAAGAAATGGTAAAACTGGAGGAGAGGACTCTTTGCCCTCTCCTGGGGGCTGGACAGTTTCCAGCTCTTCCTTGACTGTGGGAACATCTCTGTGGCAGCTGCTTGCTACCAACTAGCCCAGGGCTGCAAATCACAACTAGGGCAGTACACTGAGGGTGACACAAGGACTGAAGTATGCAGAGCAGTTGAAATTCAGTAATTAAAGTCAGGGCGAGCGCTTGAATCTGTAAGTGCCTGGGGTGAGGAGGAGTTGGCTTGTCCAAACACTCAGCAAATTACAAAAAAAACATTTCAAACCTTCTCCACTCTGCTCTCCAAGACAAAGCCAAACATATATTAATTACAGCTGCTGGAGCATATGCGAGCTGGTTCTGTTCTCTTGCAATGCCCTGCCCCTCTAACCTACCTACACTTGCTCAAGGTCTCCGGTGGGTACAGAGCTCTTTTGGAACAGTAATGGAGTTTTTAACATGAGACTAAAATGGGAGGCAGTTTTCTCCCAGCACACGTCTCACTTCCAGCCTGGGATGAGCTCAAGATATTGAGAACGTGACCTTACTGAAGAGGTATTTTGTGTCTCTCTATAGACCTTTCCATACATTTAGCTGTGCAAGCAACTGTATTGTCTAGGCACAGGCTGACATTTTACCTTTTCACATTTTTCAGGCAGGATCTAAATATGTTGCCAGTGGATGCGGGGAAGGGGGACAGGATCACAAAGGCCATTACAAGGCATTATTCCTTCCCTCTGTCCACAGCAAACTGCTTAGCACAAACCCAGTGCTAGAAGTGCAGGAGACAAGAGTATGCATCACAATTACTAGTCTGCTGCAAGCTCTGAGATGCCTCAATAGGCAGGTCTCCCAATTTACTTCTTCCTACAAATACCACTTCAATGGTGATCAAAGCAATAAGTACCAAAACCACCAAATACAGCAGCTGTATTTCACTAGATGGTGAAGAAAACAAATGAAGACTTTACCTGCACAGTGAGATCTCAAGAGACTGGTTAACAAGAAACAATTATATCCCATGTTCATTCCTACTCTGAAAATCTGACAATGCTAACTAGCTATTTATGGTGCATTGCCAATTTCTTTCTTGAAGGGTTATTATCAATTAAATGCAAAGTAAATACTTCAATTAGCTGTTTCAAATAGATTAACAGTTGCTTAGACACAGTATATGTTACAGTAGAAGCTACTGCAGAATTTGGACAAAACAGATTTAACACCTGTAAATTCACTGTAAATGCATTCCAACTTTCAGTGCAGTTATTTGTTTTAGGTTGTTTTTATGATTTTCCATCTTCACCTGATGAAAACTCCATTAAAGCTTGGTCAGGGATGGGATAAACATAGATCCTCCTGTTTTAACTTCAAACAAAAAACATGGAAATGCTAAGGATGGAAAAGACCTTTCAGACTGAGTCCAACTGACATTTGAAATATCTGAAAACAGTAAAAAGCATCAACCCCCAAAACAACCACCCTGCCTTCCTTCCCAATAAACTGAAAAATCTCAATTTTAGTTTTGAGAAGTGTGGTTTCCATGCATGTGTGCTTATCTCATCACACTCACTTCTTCATGGCTGCAAAAAAATTGACAGTAGAACTGATCTGCTGGTGTGTCAGGGAAATATTTCTATTTCTAGCCAGGTCTCTTCCCTACCCTCTGCTGATGGCACCTTTATTTTTCTCTCTTGAAATACTTACCTTTTTCTAACTTCAAAAGAGTCACTGCCTTTATCTCAGTCTTCATTCTTCATTTTTCTCCCCCCACCTGACATTTCATTTTTCTCTCTTAACACATAGAAGACTGCTTCCATTTCCAATTATACTCCTGAATGTATCTGACTTAAGGAATTTTTTATTATTTTTAAATCAAAGACCATCACAGCTTCTTCAAATGAAGGAATCCAACAGCATGCCAGAACACTAACTCACACTGGTCCTGAGACTGAGTGGATTTCAGCTGAGCTTCCTGCAAAGTTAGCTTATCAAACCTTCATCTAACCCCTCTTTGCTGGGCTCTGCTGAGCACTGAAGGAAACCAGCAGAACTGAAATAGAAAAACAGAGCTTCAAATGCTTACTGCTGACAGTGAAACAGCAAGAGTCCCAAAAAATATTAGTCAGGAAATAGGACTTAAAAGCAAAAGGAGAAAGTACCAAGAAAGATGAATATGAGAAATGCTACAGCTTGCAGAGCTTTCCTCACCCAGCTGTAGTCAAAGCTGTCAGAACCTGAGTTCTTTCATTTCCCTCCACCCCTCCTAGCAATGATAATTTCTCTGCTCATAAGATGTAATTTTTGAAACAAGAGTGTTAAGTTAAATTCCCTCCTGGTTACCTGTGAATACAACTTCTATCACCTGGCACTATTTCTGAGAGCAGCTATAAAAACAAACCTTCTGCTTTGCATGGTCATGACCAAATCAAAATCAGTAAGGAGAAGTAACTGTCTGCTCCAGAAGCTGCACTTGAACTTTCTTGTTAGACTCCACCTTTGTCTTGGTTCGTATTGAAACTCCAGAGAACCTTCCACTTCCATGATGAAGTTAATTAATACAGGCAAGTTCCAATTTGGCAGTTTTAGTTCATCTTTCATTTCACTGAAAAGCTATACAAGCATTTAACTTTTCTGCCTGGACAAGACACATCATAGACTCATAGAATCATTGTAACCAACTCTACTTCCCTGGGCAATGTGATTATTGAGTCCAACCATTACCTAACACAACAGACTGAAGCTTACAAAATGTCCACAGAGCACTGAGTTTGCAGTGACATCTGATGAGCCTGAGGTTCTGCAGCTTCACTGGAAACTGTTCTAATTAACAGTCCATAGGATGGGCACTGAGCCTTCTGCTCCAGGAACAATTTTCTCTTCAATTCTCTAAAAAGGAAAGCTGGATGTACATGTCCCACTTATATATAAAAAAGACCTGTTCACTGAGTCTTCAACCAATAGCACCACATTAAAGCTGTCTCTTATGTGTGAAGAGGGTTAAATCACAAAATAGCTGTTCAATTTCCTTCTCCAGATGAAGCTGTCAATGATTAAAAACACCTTTTTTTTTTTTTTCCCTCCCCTCCCTCTCTTTTCTTTGTTCCTTGCACTGGAAATGAAGTTAATTCAATACATTTCTATTTTTTTAACTTTTTTTGCTATTTTATCCATCACAGGCTGACAGACCAGAGTAATGACTTCTTTCAGAGATTAACACCAGATTAAATTTTTTAAAACTCTTGGAAGTAACTCAAATGTCTCCTGCAATATAGATTCTACCCTTTCCCTTCCTCGGGCCATAGCCAATGAGAGGGAGAAATAAATCTCATACCGCAACATAATATTAAACTGAAATTGGATGCAAGACTAAAATACCACCAGCATTATTTTTCTTATATGGTGCACAGTTTTCTTGCATATTCTACTGTCAGGCAGTTGAGCTTCATCTCAGGCACTTGAGAGAACAAAGAAAACAACTCATAACCAGCAAACTGTCATTTCGAACCTCTGACAAAAGAAAGACAAACCACCTCTAATAAAAGTTTGATCTCTTAATTTCTATACAGTCTCCCAAAGCTACCAAGCAAGCAGCAAAACACTGCAAAGGAAAATAGAGTAACACTTTTTTTTTTTTTCCAAAAAGGAATGAGAACTTGGTCAAATTGCATTCTATATCCTACTGGATAAATGATAGCCTGATTCAGATCCTAATAAACATACACAGTGACTCTCAATGACCTTGGAACTTGCTGCATCTCGATGATATTATATTGATCTTACAAAACAAAAAGGACTTTGCTGTTTCTTCAGCTTCCAAAAGGAGTGATGTCCAAGATAACATAAAAAATGCACATGACTCAAAAAGATCCAGGACTGGACAGAATCATAGAATGGTTTGGGTTGGGAAGGACCTTAAAGATCATTTAGTTCAAACCCCTCTGCCATGGGCTAGGATACCTCCACTAGATCAGCTTGCTTAAGGCTCTGGCCTTGAACACCTCCAGGGAAGGGGCATCCACAACCTCCCTGGGCAACCTGTTCTGGTATCTCACTACCCTCACTGTAGAGAATTTCTTCCTAACATCCAGCCAAAATCTACCCTTCTCAGGCTTCACTCCATTCCCTTTTATCCCATTACAACAAGGCCTTGTAAAAAGTACCTTCCTGGATTCCTTGTAGACTCCCTTCAGGTACTGGAAGCCACTATGTTTCCCCAGAGCCTTCTCTTCTCCAGACTAAACAGCCCCAATTCTTGCAACCCTTCCCCATAGGGAAGGTGCTCCAGCCCTCTGATCATCTTCATGGCCTCCTATGGAGTAGCTCCAACTGTTCAATGTCCTTCTTGTGAGAACTGCACACAGTAGTCCAAATGGGTCTTACCAAAGTAGAATCACCTCACTCATCCTGCTGGCCACACTTTTTCTGATGCAGCCCAGGACACAGCTGTCTTCTGGGCTGCCAGTGCACATTGCTGGCTTATGTGGAGTTTTTAATCAATCACCATCCCTAATAACTGAATTTGGTTTGTTGTTGTTGTTGTGATTTGTTAGGTTGTTGGTTTTGGTATTTTTTGTTGTGGGTTTTGGTTGTTTTGGTTGTTGTTTGGTTTGCTGGTTTGGTTTTTGTTTTGTTTTGTTTTCACAGAATTCATGTCAAGTGTTACCTTGGTGAAAGTGTAAAAAGTGTTACTAAGAACAGAGACAGAGATTTTTCTTGGTTCTGTTTTTTAGCAGCACTTCACAAGAGCATTGTGAAAGCCCAGGGTGCTGAAATCCTTCCTTTTACAGAAGATTATTTTTTAACATGACTTTGCAGCCATTATACCTACATTAGCTCAGCAGGACACACTATCTGTGGATGCTGCACACAATCTTGAGCATACACAATGGTGCATTTCTTATGCTGTGCACATAACCACCCCTACATACCTACAGGAATGCTAGGCATTCCTAGTAATACAAAGCAGAACAGGACTGAAAAGGTGGTTAAACTACATTCATCTGCTCTTTATCACCATCTAGAAGCTACAGAATATGAAGTGTGGTTATCAAAAGTCAAGCTCAAAACCAAAATAAAATCCAAGAGACAGCGTTTCAGCAGAATAAACTTTTCACAAAATCACAAAATACCAGGCTGGAAGGAACCCCAAGCATCATCTGGTCTAACCTTTCTAGGTGATAAATGTAGCTGAAATGAGATAGCCCAGCACACTGTCAAGCTGAATATTACAAATCACCATTGTAGAAGAATCCACTACTTTCAGGAGATTGTTCCAACTTCTGACTGTTTCCATAGTGAAACATTTTCTTCTGGATTCCAATTAGAACCTCCCCAGCAGCAACTTGCACCCATTGCCTCTCTACTTTTTCAGGTGACTCCTCATATAAAGGGAGTCTCCATCCTCCTGGTAGCCACCTTTTATGTACTGGCATGTGGTAATAAGGTCTCCTCTAAGCCTTCTCTTCTCAAAGCTGAACAAACCCAGTTCTCTCAGCCACTTAAAGTGAGGAACATCAGTTTATAATTTATAACTTCTAAATTAACTTACAGCTACATTTCAGTAT
>WBNM01033201.1:0-18791 GCA_013399055.1 Ramphastos sulfuratus | reverse complement strand
CCCAAACCATCACACTTAGCCTAAGAGTTTTCAAAAGTATGTGCAAGGAAAAAAATTCTTGCTCAACACACTAGAAGAATATTAGCCTGGCCAAAAAAAATGTAGTTAAATACTCACAGAATTTTGTCTGCACTCTTTTAGCCTGAAGAACACTAATAGTACAGCTCAACACAAAGCTGAAGGACAGCCAAAGTGAACTAGAGCCTCTTTTTTCACAAATGTCTTACTTGGGAACATCATCTACCTCATAGTTCCCAAAGGGACTACAAGAACACCTGTGCTTGCCTTTCCATCTCTCTGGTCTATCAGCGAGAAGAAAAAAAAAAAAAAAAAAAAATCAATCACATTTCATCTGCATCTTGCTAGCAGACTAATTACAATGACTTAAGAAAACATTTTATTAAGTAGGATCTTACTTCAAGTGCTTGAGCCATGCTAGTTTGATTCCCTCATACAGTGATCAGTGATGCACATTTTCAGTGAGAAGGCAGCACATGGAACTAGCAATTTACCAAAGGTCTGTCAAAGACATATTGACATGTAACAACTTCTGTGCTTGATTTTTCCAACAGAAATTAGGTTTTCCATCCACAGATAGAATACATCAGCATGCAGAAGCCATTAAGTATCAACAGTACCTCTACCTGGGAAATAATTTCAAAATGTGGACTCATTTGTAAAGGTACATCATCTGTATACTACAAAAAACTGCACTGTGATAAAAAAAGTGCAGAAGGATTTTGAAGGTCAGATTAGGAAAGACAGCTCAGGCAGCTTAATAGTTTGCTTCCACTAACAGAGATCACCTTTTACCCCTTAATTGTGACCTTGCTGTCATATTTCCTACTTGGCACCAGAAATGCCTCACCCTTCCTTGGGGAGATTCACTTCACTAACCTAGTATAAAGCAAACTCAGAAAATGTGAAATTTTCTGTCAGAGCTGTCAGGAAGGAGAGAAGGGAGCGCAGCACAAATCATCCCTTTAGATGAAACTAAATTTGATTAAAAACTATCTACTGTTTGGTCTCACCAGACCTTGAACTCTCAGGTTCTGACCAGACACAAGAGATGGTACTTAGTGTTTCTTTCACAGAAGTATTTGTTCTAAGAAGAGATTTTTTTAAGATTGGGAAGAGGAAGAAAGAAGAAAAAAAAAAAAGACAAAAAATTAAATTTTAACTGTCAGTAGCTTCCTAAAGAACAACTATCTTGGAACATAAGCTATTACGTAATACATGCTACTGCACAAAGAGTTGTATTACAGATGGCATGTGTGCCCTTTATCAATGAACAACTGGCCACTCACACATCCTTCATAATAATAGTTTCATTTGCTCTCTGTAAATGCTTTTCTTTGTAATTGTGTCGGAAGGAAATTCATTTCACCTAAACAAATTATAAGGCCTGAAATACTTATTAAACACCATGGACCCCAACCTTAATTGATTGCATATTGTCATTTCTGGCATTTATTGAAATATTTAATGATAAAAGATGCCTAGCTTATACAAAGCAAAGATCTCTTTTCAGCATCTGTGAATACGACCCATTCTTACTTCAGAAGTGTTGCACTTAAAGTGACTTTTGACAGCAAGCTCCTGTAATTTATTACTGACATATTTGTTGTTATTCAGAGTTCAGCTGACCACTTTTTTTTCCCTGCTTATGACTGTATCACCTTCCTATGCCAGTTACAGCAATTGTGTAAATAAAATCATCTAGTAGAATACTGATTCTTAATGCTGTTTCATTAGCACCGGAAGAAAACACTTGGAACACCTCACTTCCTCAGACCACTACCTATTTATTTGCAAGCTGCATTTTCAAAAAAAATGAAGCTGCACCTACTTTTTTTCAGAAAACAACACCAAGTACGCTCTTTAAGCTTTTGTCTTTTCGTAAATCAAAACTGAAACTGCACTGCTGCATAAGAATTACCTGTTCAGAATACACAGCTAACTAGAGACTCTTCCAGAGTATCTGCTATCTTACAGTGCCACAGAAGTTCATATTTTCATCTATAGCTGAATGTTTTTGTATTTGGACAAAACTAAAGACTATATTTGCTCCTACTTAAACAACTTCCATTGCCAGTGAGTTATATTATCTCATGTTAACACAGATGAAATAAATCAGAAGTGAGAGAAGTAATGACAAATATATACAACTGAGACTAATAAAATAATGTAAAGTAGCTGAGTTTTTATTTCAAATGGAAATAATCAAGCTCATCAAGCACTCACATTTAATGCTTGATAGACATGTGTCTAAGGATGGTGGGTTAAGAAAACACAGAAGTAACAGATGGCACTGAAGAGTTAGTTGATTGTAATGCACAAGTCCAATTCACAGTGCAGGAGAAAGTGTCAGCAAAGACCAAACTTATGTCCTCAGATTTATCTTAAAGTTTGTCCAAAGAAGATGAAGTACTAATGACTCCAGACACTTTCAAAGCTTTACCAAAAGCTTTTGTAGGTGTACCTGCTTGTTGGTTATATTTTTCTATTTATTTTCCCTTTTCAAATAGTTTTCCTTTTCAAGTAAAAACTTAATTCAGCATACTCACTAGTGACCTTCTCGTATGAGCAACACCTGCAGGCATGATCAATCACAAAAGGTCGAAGTAACTAATCAATCCAAGTAATTAGACCTCTATGAGAAAAGACTAGCCTCAATCCAAATGTAGAAGCACCAGTGCTTTCTGGACTTCCCAACTCACGTCTTTCGGACTTGTTCATCTCCTCCCCAAGACATCGTACAGGCTTTTAAATGTATTTTAGCATCATCCATACCCAAGCACTGGAGATAAATGTGGCCAGCACTCACTTTAACTCAAGACAGCTGACTCAGCTCTGTATGGATGGAAGTGCACGATGCTCCAGAGATTTTTTTTTTTTTTAACACTAAGCCAACCCCACATGGATACTGTGTAATTTATGTAGTGTTCCTTTGAAAATGCTGTCCTAAAACTGACTCACTGGCATACAATTCCACCTAAGGCACATTTCTGGGAGTGGATCTGGCTCTTTATCAGATGATTCATAAATCAGGCCTGGTAGCAGCTCTAAAGAACAGGACTCTTTGCAAAAGATAGGGTAACAGAATCGACATGGTAAGAGAATGGGTGGTGTGAAACAAGAGAAAAAAGGATTAAAACTACTGCAGTGTTTCAACTGGTTTTGCATAAACAAAGGAAGGTTAAAAATAGGCTGCTTCCTACTAAGTGCTCAACAGGCTGCACATACAAATTATCCAAGACTGAAAGGTTTTTGGGGCATACTTTGCAACGTTGAAAAGCAACTTTTTTCTTTGTAAATAGGAAGACTTTACATTTAAATAACGGGTTTTGCACTGTAATGCTTAATGCACACACTCTGCCTCTTTCAAATGAAAGGTAACTAGCAGCTACAGGTAAGTTTGCAAGCCTGCACAAAAGCTTCCAGAAGCATTCACCAATTGCACTGGAATCCCACATGAAATTTTTTTTTTAAACTCACAGTCCTTGTAAACATAGATTCATTAGCATACAGATAAAGGCACACAGGGTTGACTGCACTTAGGCTTCTAAAAAAAAAAATCTCATTTCTTTCTCACAGTGACATCATTGTTCTCAAGTCAGCAGCAATTTAAAGTTTACAATGCTCTCTAAAAATTAGAAGTGGCATTTTTTTACTCTTCTAAAATTTAAGTCACTCACTCTTAGATTTTTTCATATTCTTTCAAAAACACTTGTGGCAGACTTCAGCGCTAGAATAGCCACGTTTCACTTATTTTTCTCTGCAATGTATTAGCTTCCAGAAGGTCATCCTATTGAGGATAGTCATAGGAATGTACCATTTTTACTAAGATTTTAACAAGTTTTCCTACTTTACGTATCCATTTCTGTTACTCAAAAGGAAATTTATTGCAATACTTCCTCCAGTATTTCACAGCATTTAATATAAACAGATCTCCTCAAGAAATGCTGGTCTGTTGTCCCACTGTAGTGAATGCAATGCAAAAGTAATGCTTACAGTAATGCAGATTCTCTTTCTATTAAGACGATTTATCTGAAACATTCTGAAAGTACTAAAATATTGTATTAGTTGTTAATAGCTCCTGCTGGTAGAACTAGACAACTGCTATGTAACTTTGAATTAGTAAAGTCCTCCAAGTACTGCAGAATTCAGTTAAGAAAGGCTTGTGGTGTATTTCACAAAAATTGAAGCTGGTCCAGCACAGACAGCACAAATACTAATGCTCTTATTTGGAAATTTTTAAGCAGCAATGAGCGCCATAGCACACGGGTTGCACTTCAAGGAGCTCTTACGTCTGCCCTTCAATCCACACCACTGAGAAGAGGCAGAACTGCCTACTTCATGGGCTAGTTAGTACCCATCAATTTCTTGTCATTCAACTTCCCAGAGGAATGCTGTGCACCTTGACATGGAGCTAGTTGGCTGAATGAGTCCAGAAGGGCAGCATGGTGACCATGTTAAACAAGAGAGAGCCACAACAGGCCTGGGGCAAGGGAGATCACTGGACGTTTCACCTTGTCTTGCAAAACACCACTCAAAAGTTGCATAACCCTTGAAAATTAGGAGGGGAGATACTTTCAACAGAAAATAAATCTGTGTTGTCAAGTTTTGTGTAGCGTTCCAGTAACAGTGCTGCCTACCTAATTCACACTACAACCATCCAGGCTGTCTTGCAGATGTTTCCACAGCTCACACAGCAAATCACCATTATCTCCAGATCTCCTATAGCAATCTTAGAGCTCACCTCACTGAATAGCGAGTGCTACACGTTTATGACGACCGTTTAACAGAGATGAGTTAAGAGATATCAAGTGACTCTATAGTGTTTAAACATTTTATGATCGGACCAATTTATACTCCTTTGCCACAGTATTTTCAAGCTAAAAATACTTTAGTTCATCACTAGTAATGTGTCCTTGTTTTAAGCCAGTATCTTCCTGGCATGGAGCAGTAATATACCCATTCTATGCTCTGGACAACTGAAGAAAAGATATAGCCAACATGCCCAAATTCTATAGGAAGGCTGGAACAGAGCTGTAAGCCATTCAAATGCTCAAGTCATTTTCTCATCTATAAACAACTATTACTCATTTCTGTAATCATTAAGATAGCAGTGTAAAATCTAAACATTGCAATACGAATTTGCAGTAGGTGTATTACTGAAAAATAAATGTTATCAATGCACTGAAGTCACACTATATTCAAATTATGATTCTTTTTTTTTTTGTTACAGTATGGTATCAGCTGCTTTTGGACTTTCATCAAACCCTTAAGTGTTTTTTAACTAGTAGTAAAAGGTACCAATTGATTTCAGCACTCACCACAGGGATAACAAATGATAATGAGTTTTCAATAGTACAGAGTGCTCCCAAAGAAAACGAGCATTCGTAACACTGCTCTGTCATAACCTAATTAGAACACAGTAAGCAACAGATAAAGCTCCACTTGAAACAATCCACTCCTTTCTCACCAAGAAAGCCCACCTGTGTCATTAAGTCATATCAATGAGCACAGATAATTCAAGGCACATAGTGTTTGAGTCTGTATCTTTACAAGCCCTAGTACTATATTCCTTAATTCAGCTTTCCTAAGAAACTAATGCAACAAAGAAGTTAAGCTATTGTGGGACACCACAGCCATAGATGAACATCTATAGATACTGGCAAAATTTGAAGGACTGTGGCATGGTCTGTCACAGAAAAAGACCATAAAGACGTTTCTTCTGGCAAAGGTGAAGAAACCTGACCTTTACTTAGAGTGGACAACAGACAGACATTTATTTCCCACAGCATACAGAAGATACTTTACATATATTTGATTAATTAAACAGCAGCATGTTTAATTTCCATGTTATAATACCACGTTAGAAGCTATAAAAAGAGTAGAAGAAAACTAAAACAATTTTCATCAGTACCACACAAACACTCACAGGAAACAAAAAAAAACCCTTGTTTACCCTTAAACAAAAGCACCAATTATCCCAAAATTATTTGATACATTGTTGATTTAGAAAGATGAGGCTCATCTGGAAGAGCCTTCTTAAAACTAATTGTTAGTACATCCAACTTTTCCATCAAAAAGGGAAACAGGAAAAATAAAAAAAGCATCTACTCTAGACTATGAGTTCAACCCTAGTCTTATTATTGCTGTAGCCTTTGATGATCTATAGACAGAAACAGTGAAATCAAAATCTCTTCTGCATTCTGGAGTGGATCTTGTAGAACTAAACCGCGAAATCAAGTGTCTGCTGGCAAACCAACTTTATATTGAGGTCTGTATTTTTGCAATTTCTCAATACTTAGCTGTGTTAACTTTCTCTACCTCAGTTTCCCAGTATTGAATGATTTCTGAATTTTCCTTATTATGCTGAGGAGAAAGTGTGGAACCCAAAGCCTGTGAATTACCTTTAAGAAGACTTTTCATATCAGTAACTGGAACCATGGAAAAAAAAAAAAAGAAAAACAAACCAAAAAAATACCCACAAAACCACCTTCACTACGAGACCTTTCTTAAAACAACACTCAAAGTGATGTTTCGTCTGATTTCTCACAGATTCTGAGCAGTGCTGGTCAAAAGGTATTGACAGCTGTCGGTGAGNAATGGCAGTTAGCCAAGATTTGGCCACGTTGGGCGAAGCCATAGGCTTGCTTTATCCTTTTTGGGCAGATCACGGGCCCTGCACAAGGCAATCATGTGCCCCTACTTACCACAGGTGATGGACAGACCCCAGACTTAGTGGTGCCAGGTCCTTTGTCCCTTTTCCCGCGGTTGCTCTCTCCCCAAAACAGAAGGAGAGAGAGCAGAAAAACATGTCTGCATAAGCCAGGACATGTACAAGCCCAAGAGGCCTGTTTAGGCCTACCACGACAACAGTTCAGAAAGAACCACAGCTACTAATAACTCAGTTCTGTTTATCAGGGATTCAGCTCATGAGCACTACTACTTACAAACCCAGTACTTCCCATAATGACAATCTCATTACCAAAAGACATCTTGCTAAACATGATGAGGCCTCCTCAAGTTTCATTGAGTTTACTTCATTAGGAGGCAATCTCTAAACCCTGTATCTTACATTGTAGTTTCAACCACATGGAATTTTAAGACATCTTCCTGATCTATTTTTAATCACACGTTTTCCCTGTAATTTGGTTTTTTTCAGGTTTTGCAGTTTGCTCTCTCTAGCAGAAGTTGGCAATCCCAGAGAGCAGCAAGTGACAGAGTAAGCTTGAGTTAGGAAATTAGCAGCTGATGAGAAAGGCATAGTAAAAGAAAGCAGTCTTAACCTTACTTGGCTATCATGTGAAGTTGTTGCATTTTACTTCAGAGAGTTTGACAATACTATTGGAGCATATAGAGCAAACCTAAAGAGGTATCATAGAAATGTAATATTCCGTATGAAAAAATAATTGCAGACAAATGGCATTATGAAGTCTGCCTCTTAGCTATTCCTAGCTCTGCTACTGTTGAGTCACTTGGTCTCTATCCATTTCAGATGAATGGAAGTAAAATCTGCCTTCTCTAAAACAAGTTTTGAAAGGTTACTGAACAAGCACCATTAAGCAAGACATTGGAGCAGATGTGTAACAAGAACTAATCATGGTCTGGCTTTTTCTCCTCATTTCCAGAAAATTCTGAAGCATCAAATCAGAAGCACATTGTGCAGGACACTGGAGAAGTCTCGCTGCAAAGTCGAACCCATGATCCACGTACACTATTCAAAAGTGCTAGCTTGAAAGAGTCTTAAATACTTACATATAACTAAGAAAGCACTCATCAGTTCTGTTTGTGATTAAAAAGCTGTCAGATTGAGTCCTAGCAGCTTTTAAGCTGTCTTTTTAGAGGCCAGCATTCATAAGGAACGATTTGTATGGAGCCTATTCTGCTACTTAGATCGATTTCTGAGCACCCAAGAGACAAACTATAGAATTGCATTAAAAAAAAAAAAATCTAAACACTTTAAATAAAAAAGGATATTAGGCTGGACTATTCCAAATCTAAAAGGTAACTCACCACACAACCATGGACATGTTACTTGATCTCTCTCCATTTAGTAAAGTATCTGCAAGGGTCTAATGGCAACACCTCAGTGACTGAGCCACATCTCATTTTCAGTTCTAAATGAGTAGTTGATGTCCGAACTGTAGAAAACAAGTCACATCCTTGGAGAAACTGCTATAATATAGAGGATCTATTTGCTGAACAGAAACACTAAAAAGTGGAAACAGGCAGCCACAAATTTAAATTTTAAGCTACAGCAGTAACGCTGATTAAGTGACAAGGTACTAGTCACTCCAGCCTAGCTTAGGGTTGTACTGCTATGAGAAAACATCTGCAGAGGCTAATACTTATACTACATGCACACTTTCATTTACAGTTTCTTTCATTCAGTTTTCTTTTTGCTCAGAGTTGCACATTTGTAGGTACAGCATTCTAGATCTCAATGTGCACGTAGAACTGTATTGAGCATTAAAAACCTTAAACAAAAGCCTGACAAAAACACAACGCAAATCACCACAAAAATCCTACTAAATTCCCTACAATAATATTTGCTCCCACAAATTCCAGTGTCATAATAGTTCAGCTGCTCCTGAGTTACAGTGCTAAAGTTAAAGGAAGGAGTGTTGGTTTTCTAATGNTGAGTTTTAGCCTGGGTCATTTTACAAAGTGTGGGGGGGCGGGTAACTCCCAAACCCACATCAAACTTCAATTCACACACTGCAAAACTGAGACAAAAGTGGTTTCCTGGCCACATTAAGCCTCAGGTTGTCTTGGAGCTGTAACTAAACAGCAACACACACTGTACTACACCACTTTATCCTAGGGCTCCTTTCCAGGACTATGCCTGTCTCCCTCTCCCACTGCTGCTTCATTCTTGCTTCCCTGTTGCTAATGATAATGTTCATGGCAGGAAAGATTTTCAAGTTTTGGTACTTCTTTTCCAGAGTGCTTGTTCTGAGCTATATACTTGCAACTACAGTATTCAAATATTCCACTCTGATCTAGTAAATATGTTATTAAATCTGCTGCTCAGTTTCTGTAAATGTTTAGTTTTCTAAGCAATTTAGACAACTAGAGATAAAAACACTGAAGCTGAGATTGCCCATTGACCTAATTCTGTCAAAAAATACCACCAACACACCAACTTTGAAATGTTACAAAAAATTAAATGCAGGTTGCTTGAAACTATTTACTCTTTTGCAAAACTTACAAAGTTTTAATATATCTAGTGGTGACATTTTGGTCAGAGAGCAGCCAGAACAGAGTGAATGTTGCCTCTGCAGCTGCTTTCACACTGTGGTATGTACACTCCCATCTCATTAACAGATGCTTAAGTGAAGTGTTGATATACAGGTGGGTCTTAGATAGGAATACATCACTGGTGGACCAGACAGCTCTCAAGATAACATACAAGAGACAGTAAAGAAAGTGAACAAAATCAAGGCAAGACAAAGTAGCCTGCATTTTGAAGGTAAATACACAGCAAGGAGATGGGGTGGTTAGGACAATGTTTATAAATAAAGGCTGGGTGCCAGGAGGATGAGGTCTTTCTGCAGTGGTGCCCAGTGGCAGGACAAGAGGTAACAGGCACAAACTTGAACATAGGAAGTTCCACCTGAACTCTTTGCTTTGAGGGTGGCAGAGAACCAGAACAGGTTGCTCAGAAAGGTGGTGGAGTCACCATCTCTGCAAGCATTCAAAACCCACCTGGCATTGTCCTATGCAACCTGTTCTACACAAGTTTGCTCTCACAGGGAGCGTGGACTAGATCTCCAGAGGTCCTTTGAATCCCTATCACTCTGATTCTGTGAATTATTTCTTGTTGCTCCAATCAAGTTATGCCAACTTATACCCCTAAGGCTTGGTGTTCAAAGCCCCTCATGATTCCCTGTATTCATTCTTCGTCCATTCAGTCTTACGGCATTACACTTTACCTTCTCCATGCTGTCAGCTGCCAGTGTGATCTGCCCTTTTGGCAAACACACACAAACATCCTTCCTACCCCTCTTTTAACAGTTAGAGTACTGCTTGGCTTGTAGGTGTGCTGTGACTACTCCGTATCAACTGTTTTCAACTGTCTTGTGGGTTGGCTTCAGGTTGTTCCTTCTGTTTTCCCCTCGCTCTGCACTACACAGTTTAATGTATCCAGTCATTTCCCAACTTGTTTGTGCACTGCAGTTTCTGTCAAGCAGACAGACTTCATGCAGCACAGGCATAGACAGCCAGGCTGTACTGCAATACACATCACCCGCTTGAATGTGCAAAACCACAATCCTTTCCTATTCCTGATTTCTCAGGAATTTCTCATTGCACCTCTTCATGATGCAAACTAGCAATTAGGCTGAAAAGCAAACAGAAATAGTAGACACGTTATAATTAAAAACTCAAGTGTTTAAAAATGAGTCAGAACTGTTATACTCATACTTTAACATAAATACCAGCTGCCCAAACTCATGTACTATCTTCCATCACTCCCACTGTCCTTCCTAACCTTCTAGGCAAAACACCAGTGTTTCTGATACACCAGAAATACAATATTTTACTACCTTTTAGTAGCCACATAACCACCCGCTTTGGAGCTTCTTTTGCCAGCATTAGACTGCTCTAGATCACTAGATGTAAGAAATACTCAGTAAATTATGCTTAATACTGATTGCTGCTGCACAGTTGAGTTCTCCACACCTGATCTCACGGCTTTTGCACTGTACATATATATGAGAGGGCATGTTTGGGTTTCACAAACACATGGTGAGCAACTTCATCTTACCCTCAGAGCCTGGTACAAACTTAACCGCTCTGCAAAGTTTCCCTCCTCCACGGCTGCACTGCTGTGACTGCCTGACTTACAGCTCTCATATCACAGAAACAGCAATGATATATGTTAATTAGGGCAGGACAACCACAAAAGACCTGAAAAGAGCACATACCCAGTTTCCACCTCCAAGTCAAACATTAAGGTTTTAACAGGCTTAAACAACATATGGAACTTTAAGTTTGATTGCTATTCTAAGGGGAGAGCTATTAATGTCTGCACTTAAATTTTAGCTTGAAAACTGGAAATACACTAGCACCTGCCTAATAGCGGAATAATTACTTGTTCTTACACTTCACAAGTATTAGCGAAGCCTTAAAAACAAAAATTGAGAGGGGGGTTCGGAATTAAGACAAATTTTATGTTTTAAAAAGATGCCTAAGAGTTCAAATATTTAGAAGTTACAATTACTTGACGATGAAAAAGAAAAACCAATATCAGATTAGACCAGCTCATGCCATAACATCTGCACAAATTTTTTTCAGCCTCTGAAAGGCTGTTAGGTACTTTAAGATGGGTTAACTGATGTAATTACTTACAATCAAGACTTCGTTCAAATAAGTTACCGCAGCTACGGTTTCACAACAAGCACCTACGAGATTTAATACAAGTAGACTTGTTCCACTGTTAACAATCTAAGTTAGAACAAAGGTACAAGTTATCCCTATGAGCTACACGAGCCTAAAAAACCCACCAAGTCTTTCAAAACATTTTAAACAGTTTTAAACCTTTAAACCTGGAGGCCTTTTAAAACAGTTGTAGAACAACCCCAATGTGAAGAACATTACAATACTGGAAGTGTGGAAATAGTTAAAATACTACAGGTACGCTCAGCCTTTTTCCCTTTCAGAAAGAACAAGTACCACTGTTAAAGTTTATATTCTTCTCGGGTGTCTGTGTCGCTCAGAGCCACATCTGCAACTCATTAAGAAGTAAGAGGTCAAAGGGAACTCAGGCTAGATAAGCGACTAACTTCTTTTCACATAAAATATATATCCCCCCCATCCAAGGTAAACAAGGACAAAACTAGAAAGCCGTAAAACTAGAGCAATTGCACGCCTTGTTTTTCAAAGGATGTTTCCCAATAGTGAATACAATCCTCCAACATATTGAAGAAGTCCTGAGAAACGCAAACTGACCAGAACTGCTTCCAGGAACTTGAAAGGCTTTCATCAAGGTTACGGCAAAAAAAAGGGGCAGCCGGATAGAACTGCCGCGTTCCAGGCACTGTGTGGGGCTGGGACGGAGGTTATCCCACACGGAGGCGTTAAGCGCCGAAAGTCGGGCACCCAGGTTTTCCTGTAAAGCCCCGGCACACGCCGAGGATGCTCGGCGAGGGTAGAGCTGTTCCACTAGTCCTGGCGGGACCAGGCCCCCAAGCACCGCGGGGCCGTGCCCGCCCGCTCTGGGGCACCACCAGGCCGCCTGCTCTCGCCACTGGCCCCGTAGGAAGGAGAGCTGCGGACAGTGTCGTCGTCGTCACCTCTCCCCTCCCCGGCGGCCAGTCGCCTCCCGCGAGCGCACAGCGGGACTAACGGCAACGGTCCCGCCGCTCGTGGATACGGAAAGGCGGCCCGGCTTCAGCGCGCAGTAGGCGAGCCCCGGCGTTGCCGCACCCACTCACCTGGATGACGCAGGGCCCCTCCTAGCCTCACTCTGGTGGGGGGCATCAGCTGGGGCATGGGCGGCCGGGAGGAGCCGGGTCTCAGCCACCACAGCCAGAGCGAATGTCACCGGAGGCCGCGGGGCTCCCAGCGGCGTCACTTCCTCCCTCCGCCGTCGGAGCAGAAGAGCGACGCGCAGAGCGGCCGCTACTCCCGCCAGCGCCACCCCGCGGCAAAAAGCTGCACCGAGGCAGAGCAAGGCGCAGGCGCGACGCAGCGAGGCGAGGGAAAAGGTGGGATGAGGCTTACGTCCTCATTGTGCTATCACATACACCTTATACTCCACCTACATCTGTGGGGGAGCCTTCCCCGAGATCCCCTGTTGAGGGGATACAGCTGGCCTGGCCTCGGCTGGGCTCTGGCGGCGGCGGAGGAACATGGGTGCGAGCACTGAGACCATGAGAGTATGATGGCGGCAAGCTGCCACCGCTGGAGTTGTTCGCATCAGCAGGTGCCATAGGTCTCACCTAGACCGGTTGTGCGATCCTCACGCGCAGGCAGGACGTGGGGAGCAGATAGAAAGAAGACAAGACCACAAAACTAATCAGAGAACTGGAACCTCAGTCCTATGAATGTCTGCATTTAGCCCGTATACAGGGGCTAAATTACTGCATTTTTGCTATCACTGTTACCACCTGTAGCCAGCTCAGGTCAGCTGCCCTGGCAGACCTGAAACCACCACTGGCCTGCAGACAATGTCAGGCCTAACATTCTGTTCCAGATAAATTAGGACAGCGTGGAAAGAGAGATGGTATACAGTCTGGAGAA
The DNA here is from genome assembly GCA_013399055.1 of Ramphastos sulfuratus. Lineage (NCBI taxonomy): Eukaryota > Metazoa > Chordata > Aves > Piciformes > Ramphastidae > Ramphastos > Ramphastos sulfuratus. The sequence continues at coordinate 5,531 of WBNM01033201.1, read as the reverse complement.
AACAAGGGAGACCTTATTGTGCAGTGTTTAAAGGGGGCTTAGAATTTTTTAGTAGGACCTGTAGCAACAGGACCAGGGAGGATGACTTGAAACTAAAGGGAGATTTAGACTAGGTATGAGGAATTGTTTCTGGTAGGGGTGGTGAAACACTGGAAGAATCTGCCCAGAAAGGTGTAAGAGACCTCATTCCTGGAACTTTCCAGGTCAGATGAACAGGGGTCTGCGAAAGCTGATCTAGTCAAATATGTCCCTGCTCAATGCAGGGGTGTTGGTCTGGATGACCTTTAAAGATCCCTTCCAACCAAACTATTCTATGATAAAGCTGAGGTAAATTAGCTAGGAGGGAAGCCTGCCTGTGGGCTCACAGCACATTGCTGTATTTGGTTTCCCAGCAGTGACGTAAAAGTGTGCAAACCAAGCACAGGGGTTGGAGCTGACACACAGGAGGAAAGAGCATAAGAAGCAGAAAGAAATCAGTAGAAGAAAGAAATACCTTTCTGTGGCACAGGAGTTGGGCAACGATGAGGACCAAGCTCAGGAGAGTTGCAGTTGAAGGCAGCAGGAGCCCAGCATCACAAACTCCTCTTAGCAGGTTCTTGGCCAGCACTTGGTCTCATTGCAGTGCTGTTCCTGTCTTTGCATTCCCTGTGATCAGAGACCTAGGGGCTGGGTGGCAGAAGTGCAGTGTGCAATTAGAGTGACATTATAAAACATATATAAAACACCATTCCAATGTTTCTTAATCAGAGTGTTTAACTTTGCAGCCCCAGGGTATATGTGCTGCACAACTGCACAGCGCATTGTACATAGTGCTCTGCAGTTTGAAAATGTGCAGCAATAATTTCAGAATCTGCAAATACTTGGAAAGTTCAGTGTTCAGCCATGTACAGTGGTACAGCAGAGGCATCCACAGAGGATCCTGCTCCTTCACAGACACTACTTGCAGCACAGAAACAGTTACAGAGTTGATAGTACAGAAATGTGTGTATGCCTCTTACACCTACCCCACCCAAATAACATACACAGACTTGAGAAACAAAGAAATCCGCACTGATAAGAATTTATGAGGAGAAATAAGAGAGAGATTTAGGTCAAAATAGAGCTACACACTGGAAGGCTGTGCTGCCATCCAAAGAGATCTGGACAGGGTGCAGAGCTGGATGAAAACAAACCTCATGAAGTTCAAAAAGGGTAAGTGCAGAGTCCTGCATCTGGGGTATAATAACACCAGGCACAACTACAGACTAGGGATCGTCCTGCTGGAAAGCAGCTCCATGAACAAAGATCTTGGAGTCCTAATGGACACAACCTGAGATTTTAAATGCCAGATTAGGAGAAATACCAGGGGACTCATTCTGAATTTTCACAGAGACGAGCTGAAAAATTAGGAAGTTGTTACGAATGATGCAAAATTAATAATTGATATTAATTTTGATATCCAGGTGTGCTGGTTTAAGGCTAATTGGAATATTTTAATAGAGAAAATTATATTATAGGCTGTGAAGGGAAAACAATGGTGATGTCTACTTCACTCATAGGCTTGCTGTCATGCTTAAGAAAGAACCCAAAACAAAAGATAAGACAGTCGAGCTTGGGGCGCTCTCTGGGATACAGTGTCTGGGGCTATCCTGCAACTTCTGGCTTCTTCTCTCCGACAAATTAATTTCACTAATCACTTTTCTTCTAACTCCTCCTCTGGCCGATCCTCAAAACCTTGGGGTAAGGTATAGGGGTGGGGAGGAGGTGGAAGGGTGGTTGGGAGCCCCTCCTGGGGTCTGTGATTTCTGGGAGGGGAGTTGCNTTCCCCAGGCTCCTGGGTGCTGGAGAAAGGAGGGAGACAATCTCCGACCTGGTCCTGGCTCTCTTAGCAGAAAGCTTTCAGGTGTAGACAGGACATCTTGTGGTGTGCAATCTCAGCACAATGTCATGCTGGCTGTGCAGGCTGAACGCATGAAGGCATCATGGCCTCAGCTCAGGATCAATGAGGTAGTAAGCAGGCATGGATACAATAGCAGAGAGCCCCTTGTGCTATCTTGCTTATCCCTTTATATCCATTCAGCCCAAGACTAATGGGCCTTTGGACGTAGATTAACCAATCAGAATGGCACTTTGCCAAGCTTGACCATATTAGGTGAAGCCAGGGCTTTTGTCCCCTTTCCTGTGGCCACCACCCCCAGCACAGAAGGAGGGGGAGCAGGGGAGCACGCCTGGGCAAGCCAGGACATGTACGAGCCCACCTTGACCTATTTAGGCCTACCACAACAGGAGTAAGAAAGGCAAAAGATGGTGCTGGCTCACAAGAATTTAGGGAGTACAGCTTGGCACCTCATCTAGGTTTCTGTGTCTCTATTTTATTTTTTTTGACCACCTCTGCCAAGAGTGAATTGATTTCAGCATTAGTTACCTCCATGAGGAAGCTGTAAGAACTCCACCATGGACAAATGCATCGGAGAAATGGGAGCCTCAGTGCGACATCTCTAGGATCACCAGAGATGGGAGTGGCGGGGACTCCTTCAGCTGCATAGCAGCCCGGCCATGTACCTCTGCCCAATCTTCCAGGGGACTGTCACCACCACCGTCACCTCTGCTCCGCAGTACTTGCACTTCCCCACAGACAATAGGAGGAAATTATCTCAGCACAGGAGCAACCCAAGTCACTCTCCTGTGTCAAACTAAAAAGTGATTGTGAGAGGACATTAGGTCCTTAAGGCAAAAAATCTTCAGACGCTTTTCAAAAGCCTGTCTCCATGCCCTCTGATGGCAGCATCTGCAGGGACATTATTAAGCATCCTCTGCAGAAGGAATATATAGAAACTTCACCTTCCGAGTAACATTTAAACAACACCTTTTTTTCAAGCTGCCTTACAGGCTGTCAAACACCTGAAATCACAAGTGTGCTGCTGAAACTTGGCCAGACCACCCCCTCCTTGTGCTTTTCCTCCTTCACAGAATTGTCAGGGTTGCAAGTGGCCTCAAAGATCATCCAATTCCAACCCCCATGCCATGGGCAGGGACACCTCACACTAGATCAGGTTGCTCAGAGCCTCATACAGCCTAGCATTACAATCTTTCAGGGATGGGATCCTTGGAACCTGTTGCAGTGTCTCACCACCCTCATGCTGAAAAACTTCTTCCCAACCTCCAATCTGAATCTACCCACTTCTAGTTTTGCTCCATTCCCCTACTGTACTCCCCTGCTGTATTTTCCCACACAGCTGATACCTAGCGAAGAGAGATCTTCAAATTTTAATTTAAACACACACTTCTTGGCAAATCCTCTACTTACTCCGTTGTGGTTTTTTTTTCTTTTTTGGCAGAAGAAGTATTTCTGAATTGGAGAAGCAGAAACCCTTCCAGACTAGTACTGATTTTTTAAAGGAAGTGAATATTTAAAAGAAAGCAAAATGTTTCTAAAACTGCTTCAAATAACTAATGGCAATGGCCTACGCAGAGACTAAAGGATTTCCTGCAGTAAGGCTGTGCATGGATGAGGATCACTATTGATCCACTACTGCCCCTATAATTTTGTCGTGGTTTGAGGGGTTCCAGTTTTTCCCAGACTACGCAAAAAAAAATACAGAGACCAAGATCCATTCCATGGGACGAACTAGTTGCCCTCAGATATCACAATTATGTTATTCAGTCCCCAAATCCTGCAAACATTTTAGAAGTAAGCAGCAAGGTCAATTTGCTTTCTTTTCTCCCTGCCCTTCCAGCTCTCCAGATGGATCCTTATCTGTATAACTAAGCAACTATGTATGCAGCACCCTGGCCACAGGCTGCAGCAAATCTGGCCTGGTTGGGCCTGATGAGAGACAATGGGGGATGGGAGAAAATGAGCATTGGGGTTTGGTGGTTTTTGGTTTGCTTGGGGGGAAGGTTTTGGGGGAATTCTCATGTATCCTGTATCTGTGTTAGGTGTTAAGGATTCATGTATGCCATATTTTTCCTGCACATTTTTAAATACAACTTTTCTGTATTTTCTTCTCCAATTTAGCAAGAGCATTATTATTTTACCTCCCTTTTCCCTTAGAAAAAGAGTAAACTGAAATAATCTGTCTGTTGCACTCCTAACCAAAAAACCTACAAATTTACATTCAAAGAATAGTTCAGAAATTACAAAAATCTTTCCCACACCTGTAAGACCTACTGCATACTAGATGTGATGAAAAAATCCCCAAGTATACACAATTTGACACATTTTGCTTAGAAGTACCCAAAACAGAATTGAGTAGAAAAATAATTGTTTTGCTGGAGACAGTACAAAATGCAACCATCTTACTTCAGTATAAATCTTGAAACTATTTTAATTATTATTTAGTTACATTTAATTACAAACTCCTATACTAATACTCTGTATCTATTGAAGGATCAATATGAAAAAAAAAATAATTGTACTTTCAGTGAATGGAAGATTGAAGAGCAACCACAATTAAATTTTGTCAATAAAGTATTTCTATAGTGCTACCCTAAATAGCTAGCCACAAGAGATTCCATCCATATCTTGTGATGCAGACCATTTAGAATCAATAGATGTATGGTTGAGCTCAACAGCCTTCAATTTCCACATGTATTTTGTATTTCTCTAGCATTTTGTTTTTATTATTATCATTCTGGGTGCAGTACCTAAATGCTTTCTTTTAAATAAGTCCCTATCACTTCGCTGATTTGGGTGTTAATTCTTTTTTTTTTTTTTTTTTCTTGTTTCTTCCTAAAGAAATTACTACTTTGCATGTTGTCCTGATAAGAACTGTAAGGCACTTCATGGTAATAAGTAAAAGTTTACACTCGAGGTTGACCACCGGTTTTCTAGTGCCTTTTTTTTTTTTTTTTTTTTTCCTGGTGGAATTTGGATCATCACATTTTCCAAGAGGAGGAATTGAGCACATGGTGCATGGAGTATGCACCTTTTGCATTTTGTCCATAAACAAAGGTGTGATATATGGAGATTTGGCTTTTGCACAATAAGGTATTCCTAAGACTTAATCAGTAAAATAACGACGTAGTTGTGGGTGTTAGGAGTACCAGGGTGGTGGTAGGAGTTGCCAGGGTGCCCATGACCAAAGATAACAGTGCTGCAGTGAGTGTTTGGAGGCCACTGTGATTGATGTTCAAAGACAAGACAAGAGGGCCAAGATCACCTTGTGAAGAAACCCAGCTGTTGTTTTGATGGAATGGACTAAAGGGTGGAGGTTAGGGAGGTTAGGGGTAGTGCTTAGAAAATGTAAAAGAATACTCATGAATATGTATAAAGCTAACACAATGTCCTATATAAGCACTGTTNACACAATGTCCTATATCAGCACTGTTACCTGCTGTTAGTGGTGTGCCTCTAGCAATCTTGTTATTTGCTATGCACCCAGCTCTGTTTGCCTTTATTTTATAATAAACCTTTTATACTTAAATTTTAGAGTGAGTTCATTTCTCACAAATCTGGGGGCTCGTCTGGGATAACCTCACCTGGGGATACCCCACTGATTTCATCGGCCCAGAAGGAGGACCAGGGAAGACTCACAGGAAGCAGGTTCCAA
>WBNM01033195.1:0-32936 GCA_013399055.1 Ramphastos sulfuratus | reverse complement strand
TCTCCAGTTACAAAGCTTGGAGCACTCTGGAATTTATGGGATGCCACACACAAATGTTGCTGGGATCATACAGAATCAGCAAGGTTGGAACAGACCTCTAAGATCAAGCCCAACCTTCTACTCAGTGCTTCCATGACCACATCCCCAAGTGCCACATCTGTTTGTTTCTTGAACACCTCCAGGGATGGGCACTTCACTACCTCTCTGGGCAACCTCTTCCAATCCCTGACCACTCTTGCAGGAAAGAATTTTTTCCTCATCTCCAACCTAACCCTCCCCTGGCACAGCCTGAGGCCATTTCCTCTTTTCCTGTCATTATTTACGTGGGAGGAGAGACCAACACCAGCCTCACTGCAACCTCCTTTCAAGGAGCTGTAGAGAGCAATGAGATCTCCTTTCAGCCTCCCCTTCTCCAGACTAAACAATCCCAGCTCTCTCAGCCCCTCTTCACCAGCCCTGCTCTCCAAACCCCTCAACAGCTTCATTGCCCTTCTCTGTACCTGCTCCAGCACCTCAATGTCCTTCTTATATTGCAGTGTCCAAAACTGGACACAGTACTGATGCTGTGGCCTCACCAGGGCTGAGCACAGGGGACAGGACAGTCACTTCCTTAAAGAGCCTGCAAAAGGGTTCAGACATGAGGAGGAAGTTCTTCACCATGGGAGTGGTGAGAGCCTGGCAGGGGTTGCCCAGGGAGGGGGTTGAGGCCCCATTCCCTGGAGGTGTTTAAGGCCAGGCTGGATGAGGCTCTGGACAGCCTGATCTAGTGTGAGGTGTCCCTGGGCATGGCAAGGGGGTTGGAACTGGATGCTCCTTGTGGCCCCTTCCAGTCCTGACTGATTCTGTGAGTCTATGAGTCTGTGATTCTTGCTGAACTTGTCAGTTCATCTTTATTGTGCCTGCTGGGTTTTTTGCCAATAGCTTTGAGAAGTAATTTCTTAATGCTCTGAGCTCAGCAGGGGCTTACAGTAACAGGTTTTCTAAAGAAGCTCTCCTTTAAGTAGGTACAGCAGAGCAAAACCAGAGCAGCTTTTGAAGCACAGCTCAAGAGTTGAGATGAAATGTTTGGAGGAGTCACCTGGGGCAGGTGAAGTCACCCACAGCTGAGTTGTGTGCAGGTGGATGGCACTGATGGATACAGCTGCAAGCAGCTGGCTGTGTGTTACCAAACCTGGGGAGGCTCTTTTCTGAGCTTTGTACAACACAGGAGGGGAGAGTGGCTTCAGGCTTTCCCTGCTCACAGGGCAGCTGCTTTTGTCCCACCTCTGTAAGGTATAAACAGAGATAGGGAGGCAAGTTCTGATGTTGTTGGCCTGTGCCATGACAAAGTAAATCCACATCTTGCAGGTAAGGCTCTGTAACATTTAGTTGTGTGGTTGGGTTTGCTCAGGGCTGCCTTGTGCTGGTTTGAGGCTAATTGGAAGATTTTGATGGAAAGAATTAGATGCTAGGCTGTGAAAAGCAAACACTGGGGATGTCTGCTGAGGTGTATAAAAACAAGGACACAAATATAGATAACACAGAGAGTGTCTCTCTGGGAGCTTCTGGCCTCTCTGCTATGTAACCTCACTAACCACTCTGCTTCTAACCCCCCCTGCCCATCCTCCAAACTCACCTTGCACATAAGCCAAACCCTGGAGTAAGGCAGAGGGGTGGGAAGAAGGTGGAAGGGTGGTTGGGAGCCCCTCCTGGGGACTCTGATTTCTGGGAGGGGAATTGTGTTTCTGTGTTACCTTTAACTTTATCTCTGTAACTATTCCTGTCTATTGTGTCTATCTCTGCTTGTACATTGTGCTGAGCTGTAAATAGAGCTTCAGTCCTTAACTTCCAGCTGGCTGAGTCTAGTCTGAGGGATTTTATAAAGTGTGGGGGAGCAGGGAACTTGTGAAAGCTGTGAGATGTTCCTCTTCTCATTTTCTGTGTGGCCTTGCATTTGCTCTCTCCTCTGTCCCCAGGATTACCTGGTGCTGTTACCCAGTGATTACTACGAAGCCTCCATCCTGCAGATCCAAGTGACAGAGCCCTGCAGCCCTTCAGGGGACACTTCAAGAGAGCAGTCAGTATATGTGCTCCAGAATAAACCACTTGTTGTGTTGTTGTTGTGGTTGTTATCCTGCAAACTGATTCTGCCTCCTGTTCTGTCTGCTGTTCTGTTTCTCTGTAAGCTGCCTGCTCTATCAGCATTTGCCCCTGGGCAGATTTTCCTGTGTCCTTGGTTCAGAGGCATCACATTTCAGAGCTGAGGGAGACTTCAGAAGAATACCTCTGCAACAGCCAACTCCTCATCAACCAGTGCTGGCCCAGATCAGTGGAAGAGAGGTCAGGTTCCTGCCTGCTAATTGCAGTCCCATCTGCATTGCTGACTGTAAATCTGTTGCACTAAAATGGTTGCAGGTTTCCAGCTGAGGGTTTGCAGATCTGTAATGCAAGCCTGAAAGAGACTCTGACAAGTTCTGCAGCACTCTGATCAGTGGGATCACAGAATTGTTTGGGTTGGAAAAGGCCTCTAAGATCATTCAGTCCAACTATCAATCTAAGACCACCATGTCCCCAGGTACCATGGCCACACTTTTCTGCAACACCTCTAGGAATGGGGACTCCACCACCTCCCTGGGCAGCCTCTGTCAGTCCCTGACCACTCTTGCCACAAAGAAATTTTCCCTGCTCTCCAACCTAACCCTCCCCTGGCACAGTTTCAGGCCATTTCCTCACCTGATACTTGTCTGACTCTAATTAGTGGACAAAATGATAATACTAAGAATTGCTTCCATTCTGTCAGGGGGCTTTTGCTGAGGTATTTCAGAACTTGCACACTTGCAACCCAGCAGGCCAATGGCAGCCTAGGCTGCATCAAAAGAAATGTGACCAGTAGGTAGACAGAGATGATTTTGCCCCTCTGCTCTGCTGGGATCTTAGCTGAAGTACTCTGCCCAGTTTTGGGACCTCTACCACAAGAGAGACATGGACCTGCTGGAGTGGGTCCAGAGGAGGTCACAAAGATCATCAGGGCTGCAGCACATCTCCTGTGGGGTGAAAGAGTTGGGGTTGTTCAGCTTGGAGAAGAGAAGGCTCCAGGGAGACCTTAGAGCAGCATTTCAGTAACTGAAGGGGACCTACAGGCAGGCTGGGGAGGGGCTGTTTAGAAGGGCTTGGAGTGATAGGATGAGAAGCAGTGGTTTGAAACTGGAGCAGGGCAGGTTTTGGTTGGACATTAGGAGGAAGTTGTGCACAGTGAGAGTGGTAAAGCACTGGAACAGACTGCCCATGGATGTGGTTCAGGCCTCATCCCTAAGGGTATTCAAGGTCAGATTTGATGTCACCCTGGGCAGAGTGATGTAGTTGGAGGTGTCCCTGCTGAGTGATGTCCCTGCTGGTGAGTGCCCTGGGTTGGAGAAGATGACCTCTGAGGGTCCTTTCCAACTCAATGCAGTCTGTGACTCTGTGAGAGCTGGCCCTGGACTAATGCTTTTTCCTTTTTCAATGATCTTGACCTAGGTCCATGTAGAGATGACCCTAAAGGTTCCTGGGGTCGGTCGCTATGCTCTGGTGTTTGAATATGCCAATGAAGAGGATCAGTTGTACACTGCCCATGTAGAAATCCAGACCCCTGGGCCTGTCACTAAAGGCAGAGTGAGAATATACAGCTGTAAATACAGGTAAGAGTGTCTGATGGAACCACTAAACAGTTAAACAAGCAGATGTGCTGTCTTTTTAATGTATCTTTAACATCTTCATCGATGATCTGGATGAGGGCATTGAGTCAGTCATCAGCAAATTTGCAGATGACACCAAGCTGGGGGCAGATGTTGGTGGGTTGGAGGGCAGAAGGGCTCTGCAGCAGGACCTCGAGCACCTGGACAGATGGGCAGAGTCCAAGGGGATGGCTTTCAACAAATCCAAGTGCTGGGGGCTGCACTTTGGCCACAACAACCCCATGCAGAGCTACAGGCTGGGGTCGGAGTGGCTGGAGAGCAGCCAAACAGAAAGGGATCTGGGGGTGCTGATTGACACCCGCCTAAACATGAGCCAGCAGTGTGCCCAGGTGGCCAAGAAGGCCAATGGCATCCTGGCCTGCATCAGGAATAGTGTGGCCAGCAGGAGCAGGGAGGTCATTCTCCCCCTGTACTCTGCACTGGTTAGGCCACACCTTGAGTACTGTGTCCAGTTCTGGGCCCCTCAATTTAAGAAGGACATTGAGGTGCTTGAGCGTGTCCAGAGAAGGGCAACGAGGCTGGTGAGAGGCCTCGAGCACAAGCCCTATGAGGAGAGGCTGAGGGAGCTGGGATTGTTTAGCCTGGAGAAGAGGAGGCTCAGGGGAGACCTTATTGCTGTCTACAACTACCTGAAGGGTGGTTGTGGCCAGCAGGAGGTTGCTTTCTTCTCTCAGGCAACCAGCACCAGAACAAGAGGACACAGTCTCAAGCTGTGCCAGGGGAAGTTTAGGCTGGAGGTGAGGAGAAAGTTCTTCACTGAGAGAGTCATTCCCCACTGGAATGGGCTGCCCAGGGAGGTGGTGGAGTCACCGTCCCTGGAGGTGTTCAAGGCAGGTTTGGACGTGGCACTTGGTGCCATGGTCTGGTCTTGAGGTCTGTGGTAATGGGTTGGACTTGATGATCTTTGAGGTCTCTTCCAACCTTGGTGATACTGTGGTATGGTGATACTGTGGTACTGTGATACTGTATATTGGAATCCATTTTCGTATGTAGATGGTTCAAACTTTGGAGTGATTTGGAAGCACAGAGGTGGGTCTGTGGGTGTTGGACAGACTTAATTCTCTCTCTGCAGCCAGCTCATTAAACACTAATACTGCTTCAGTCACTCTGGAAGTTCACTACAGTTCCTGAGTTTCACTAGAGGAAAAGTGAACTTTTCCTATACAAAGGATTAGGTTTTCTACAAGCATTCATGTAGCACACAGAATCCCAGCATGATGGGGTAGGAAGGGAGCTCTGGAGATCATCCAGTCCATGCCCCCCTTTTAAAGCAGGGTCACCCACAGCAGCTTGCCCAGGATCACAATGTCCTGGGGAGTTTGGAATCTCTGCAGAGGAGGAGACTCCACAACCTCTCTGGGCAGCCTGCTCCAGGGCTTACAGCAAGAATTTTTTTCTTTATGTTGAGGTGGAGCCTCCTGGGTTCCAGTTTGTGCCCACTGCCCCTTGTCCTGTCACTGGGCACCACTGACAGTCTGGCCCCATCCTCCTGCCCCTCCACCCTTTAGCTCTTGCTGAGCATTGGTCAGATCCCCTCTGGGGCTGCTCTTCTCCAGACTCAGCAGCCTCATGTCTCTCAGCCTGTCCTCAGAGATGCTGCAGTCCCCTCAGCATCTTTGGAGCTCTACTGGACTCTCTCCAGCAGCTTATCCTTCTAAACTATTCATCTGTGAGTCCAGTGGAGGAGGATTGGACTCCTGGCTGCAGGACAGGATCTGCTGGCTGCAGATGCCTGCACTGTTTTTATTTAGTTAAAAGCATGTCCAAGGGCTTTGGCTATAAAAACCATAGCTGCCAGTCTTACAAGAGTATTGTCACCATTTCTAACCAGATCTGCTGAAGCAGGAGCATAAAGGCCTTGGAAGTTCTGGGTGTAGCTGTGCTCTGGCTGCTAGGCTATAGGCAGCTCTTCAGCCAAATGTTTCCTTATCCTTGCTGCCCACTGAGGTTAGTGCAGATGTTTCTGCACAAGAGGTTTTGTCTGTCCTGAGATGGCCTTTGAGTATCTCAGTTTATGACTCAAATTAGGGTTGTGATCCTGCAGATGTTGGCACCCTTGGGAGATCCCAGCCAGTGCCAGGGCACTAGAATCATAGAATGGTAAGGTTGGAAGGGACCTCAAGGATCATCCAGTTCCAACCCCCTGCCATAGGCTGGGACACCTCCCACTAGCACAGGGCGCTCAAGGCCTCATCCAACCTGACCTTGACCCCCTCCGGGGAGGTTGTGGAGCACAGAATCACCCAACGTGATCAAAGATCACGTTGGGTGATTCTGTGCTCCACAACCTCCCTGGGCAACCTGTGCCAGTGCCTCACACCCTCACTGTAAAGAGCTTCCTCCTAACATCTAGAGACATGCATCTGTTTTTCCTGTGAGCCAAGTGTTCAGCTGGCAGTTTGGGAATATTCAGGATGAAATTGCCCAGTAAGAAAAATCCTTCCCATCAGCACCTTTGTGATCCAGAGCAGAACCATGTGGAACAGTGACCCTGTCAGGTTGGTGCTGGGGGAAGCTTTTATTTCTCCCCTGTTATGCAGCACTTTGAGCCCCAAACTGCTTGCTATGAATCTTCCATTTTATTGCTTTATTTTTTTTCCTCCCCAACACATTTTATGGGCCCCAACACATTTTATGGGCTGCTTGAACATAGCTGTTTGGTGATGTGATACATTAAGAACCTGCTCATGAAAACAGAAAGCAAGCCCTTGCCTCTTTAGTGTAAAGCCCTTCTGCAGCCATTCTGCATGAAGGTAATGGTCACATTGCAAGGAAGTTGCTGTGTCATCTTCCCTGCAAGTCTCTTCTGTTGAAAAATAAATCAAGGAGTGCCAGAGTGAGGCACATGCAGGTAAGATTAAGGAATATGTTGTGCCAGGCCTGCTCACAGCTCTGTCAGCTTGGTTATTCCCAATAAAGCTGCATAACAGAGTAGAATGTTGCAAGCTCCCAGTGGATTGCAAATAAGGAATCTGAATTTCTTTGCTCTTGGTATGCTTAGTCCTGAGCTGACCTTCTTCCTTAGCTGTGCCCTAAGCAAGAGTGAACATTCCCCAGTTTCTGGTTCCTAGAGGAAAAAGAGAGAAGCTCTCTCTCTTTCTCTGGTTCCAGCTTCTCACCCAGGGCATGCTGGCTGGCTGAGCAGAAGTGCAGAAGAAATCAGAGCCTTAAGTGACTTCTCTTTAGCAAAAGGGAACTGTTGCTATTTTTGGCAAGTTTCAGAGATCATCCTCACTGATGAAGCCAAAGTTCAAAGGCATTAACAAGGCTCTTCCTCTTAGTATGTGTTTGCCTTCTTTTAGTCTTTGTCTCTACCAAAGATGCAGGCCAAAGGTAGTCACTGAGAGGCAAATCTGTATTTTTTCACTTGTGTTGAGGAGTATCTCAGTGTACAGAGATCCAGGCTTGTGCAGCTGCCATTGTGTGGGTGAGAGCTGCTGAGCCGCATCAGCGGTGGAAAGCAGCAGCTGGTGAGTGCTGCTCAGGCACAGAATAGTAGAGTCAAAGAATCACAGAACTATTTCAGCTGCAGAAGTCCTCCCAGACCATGAAGTCCAACCATCATAGAATGGTAAGGTTGGAAGGGACCTCAAGGATCATCTAGTTCCAACCCCCTGCCATAGGCAGGGACACCTCCCACTAGCACAGGTCACTCAAGGCCTCATCCAGCCTGGCCTTGAACACCTCCAGGGAGGGAGCAGCCACAACCTCCCTGGCCAACCTGTGCCAGTGTCTCACCACCCTCACTGGAAAGAATTTCCTCCTAACATCCAGTTTCAATCTCCCCTCTGCCAGTTCAAACCCCTTGCCCCTTGTCCTGGCATTACAAGACCTTGTCAATAATCCCACCCCAGCCTTCCTGTAGGCCCTCTTCGGATACTGAAAGGCTACTATAAGGCCTCAGCCCGACACCACCATGTCCCCAGGTGCCATGGCCACACATTTCTTGAACACCTCCAGGGATAAGGACTCCACCACTCCCCTGGGCAGTTGCTATGCACAACTACTGTGTTACACAGCTTGGGAACCTCTGCAGGTAGCATGCATGTGTGTGTGTCTGTCACATCCTACCTAAAACAGTAGCTGAAATGGAGATCTGAGCTGAGGGCTGGAGATCTGGGCTCTGGGTAGGTCAACCCACAAAGGACAAGCAGGATTTTGTACGTTGTGGATCCTTTGGCTGCCTAGCCAGGATGCTGCACACTCACCCATCTCCTAAGGGCACTTGGCATCCAGCAGGATGACTGGGCACCAGCAGTGAGGCCAGCAAAGCCAGGCAGCTGAGCTAGCAGCCTAAAGAGCATGGCAATGGCAACAGGCTCAAATGTAACCCTGCCTCCTGTCCCAGCTTCCTCTGTCGCAGCGTCGTCGTTGACGATGGCAACCGCATTGCAGCCTATGACCTTCTAGCAGACACCAAGATGCATCTCACAGCAGCAGCACTGCACTTGCTTCTGGTGAGTTCCCATTTATCCTTTCCCTGATGTAATACCTGATCCTTGACACGCTCCCTGTGTTCACATGCTGTGTGGTAAGGAGGGAAGGTAGCTGCTTGAAGAGGTTTCTTTATAGTACTGAGGCAAACTTGATCAGTTTCAAAGGCAAACAGAACTTTGCCTTTCTTGGCGAGGCTTTCCCAGTTCTCTCCTGCTTCATTTCAGTTCCCCTCTCTCTTCTGCTTTAAATAAAAAATCTTCTGGTAGATTTTATGCTAAATATTTTTTTTTCTCCTTATCTTTCCTAGAATCGTAGAATCAGAATCAGTCAGGGCTGGAAGGGACCACATGGATTAGCCAGCTCCAACCCCCCTGCCATGCCCAGGGACACCTCACACTAGAGCAGGTTGCCCACAGCCTCATCCAGCCTGGCTTTAAACACCTCCAGGGATGAGGCTTCCACCACCTCCCTGGGCAACGTGTGCCACGCTCTCACCACCCTCATGCTGAACAACTTCTTCCTAACATCCAGTCTGAATCTCCCCATTTCTACCTTGGTTCCATTCCCCTCAGTTCTATCACTACCTGACAGCCTAAAAAGTCCCTCCCCAGCTTTTCTGTAGCCCCCTTAAGACACTGAAAGGCCACAATAAGGTCTCCTTGGAGCCTTCTCCCGTCCAGACTGAATAGCCCCAACTCTTTCAGTCTGTCCTCACAGCAGAGCAGCTCCAGCCCTCTGCTCATCCTCGTGGCGCTTCTCTGGACACCTTCCAGCACCTCTATAGCCCTCCTGTCCCAGGGGCTCCAGACCTGGATGCAGTACTCAAGGTGGGGTCTCAGCAGTGGGGAGCAGGATCACTTCCCTCACCCTGCTGCCCACACTGCTCCTGCTGCAGCCCAGGCTCTGGTTGCTCTCCTTTTCTTCAAAAGCCATGTGGGATTTTCCTGGGTCTCTTACAGAATTCAGGTGATCACTGCATTCAGAATCGATTTGTGAGGGCTCTTGAAGGTGTTAAGTGCAGATTTCCCTGATGCTGGTTGGCACATTTAGGCACATATGTAATACACCAATTTAATTCCTTGTATTATTTGTGATTCATAGTATCTCATTGGTGAGACACTGGAACAGGTTCCCCAGGGAGGTTGTGGCTGCTCCCTCTCTGGAGGTGTTCAAGGCCAGGCTGGATGAGGCCTTGAGTGCCCTGTGCTAGTGGGAGGTGTCCCTGCCTATGGCAGGGGGTTGGAACTGGATGATCCTTGAGGTCCCTTCCAACCTTACCATTCTATGATTCTATGAAATACTTGCAGTTAAAGCCTTCATTGCCAAGTTGAAATACTTTGAATTCAAATCCTTCACTGCCCTCTCTTGGCCAGAGCAGGAGTAGTTTTCTGCACACTGATTTTCTCCTGTTAACTTAGGTCCTCCACTTTAGGAAGAGGAGGTGAGTTACACAGTTGGTTAAAATACAGAGCTGAAACTCAGCTATAAACTGGGTCAAATCCAGAGCTGAAACTCAGCTATAAACACAGAGCAGTTTCATGGCACTATTCACAGCTGCCTTCATTTCATCAGACAGTGTACAACAGTCTGAACAAACACCTTTGGAATTCTTAGCTTCGGTTGCTGTGCTAACAAGATCCAGATCCAAAAGATATTAGTCTGTATCTCCACATCTGGAAGTCTCCTGTGCTAAGAACCTCTGATTTTATTTCTAAATTCTCCTTTTCATTCTCTGAATAAAATGCTGCAAGATAAATACTAAGACACAGGAAATATTCCCCTGTGTTAAATGTAAAGACTGCACCTAAAGATAGGAAGAAGGGGAGAAAGAATTGCTTCTGCTATATGGAGACTGATCATGAAGCCAGTGGAAGCAACTCTGGAGTTAAAGATCCTGCTTTGACCCCCTCTCATACAAAGCAGAGTGGCAAAGGGAAGCCACCCCCAATGCTGGAGTTCAGCAGTCTGGTCTAAATAAAGGGGAAATGGGGTTCTTGAGGTCAGCCTTCATGGAATCAGTCTGAGTTGGAAGGTACCTTAAAGATTATCTAGTTGCAACCTCCCTGCCATGGGCAAGAACACCTTCCACTAGCCCAGGTTGCTCAAGGCCTCCTCCTCCTTGGCCTTGAACACTTCCAGGGAGGAGGTGTCAAAAACTGCTCTGAGAAACCCATTCCAGTGTTTCACCACTCTCATAGTAAATACTTCTCCTTAATGTTCAATCTAAACGTACCCTGCTCTAGTTTAGAACCATAGCCACTTGTCCTGTCACTGCAAGCCCTGATAGAAGTCCCTCCCCAGCTCTCCTGGAGCCCCTTCAGGTACTGGAGGCTGCTCTAAGGTCTCCCTGCAGCCTTCTCTTCAGACTGAACATTCCCAACTCTCTCAGCCTACCCCCAAAGGAGAGGTTCTCCAGCCTTCTGAGCACCTTTGTGGTCCCCATCTGGAACCTGCCCAACAGATCCATGTCCTTTTTGTTGTGAGCTCAAGGCAGACTTAAAAGTGCCACGTCCACACCTTTCTCGAACACCTCCAGGCATGGGGACTCCATAGAATCACAGAACTGCTCTGGTTGGAAAAGCTCTTTAAGGTCATCCAGCCCAATTATCAACCCAGCACCACCATGGCCACTGAACCCTGTCCCCAAGTGCCGTGGCCACAGCTTTCTGCAACACCTCCAGCCATGGGCACTCCACCACCTCCCTGGGCAGCCTCTGCCAATCCCTCACCACTCTTGCACCAAAGACATTTTTCCTTCTCTCCAGCCTAACCCTCCCCTGGCACAATTTCAGGACATTTCCTCTCCTTCCATCACCTGACAGCGGAGGGGAGAGACATTAATTGTTAATTGTGCCTTGTCTTTTTTCAGCACAAGGTTTGTATTATACCAGCTGAAGACTTTTCTCCAGAGTATGTGGATCCTAAAGTGCAGTGCATAGCTGCCTACAGCAGGAGCCATGCTGGAAGGTAACTTGCTTGGTTTTATACTTTTTATAGTCAGAAGAAGGCCTTGAGAGGCAGACTAAATGGGAGTTGAAGTCTTCTGAATGCTCAGTGACCTGTAGGTGGTTTGTAGGCCACTTTTGCCAAGTAGTACTTGTGAATAAGCTGTAGTGTTAGGTTAATCTAGACAGTCCTGCACAGGATTTTGTTAACATTAGTCTCTTCCTCACCCATCTGGACAACTGAGCACTGGTGTGTTAGAAAATGCTCATCTTCCCCTGGCCATTCACTGTGATGGATGTTGAAGCTGGAGAAATGCTGCCACTTTGGAGGTGCTTACTGCTCCATCTGGAGTTCATTCTGCTTGTTACTGCTTCAGCTGCTCCAAAATGGCTTTAATTTGCCTTGAGGTGGAGGCTATGACTGCACTTCCAGGCACAAATCCACCTGATCAACCTGGCAGCACCAAACTACTCAACATGTTCACAACTAAGTCCTTCCCCTGCCCATCCCATCATGGGTTTGTGTGGGAGATGTGCCCTCAGCATTCACCCTGCACAGCCATGGCAGGTGACTCTTCTCCTCCATCACACCTGGGTAGGACCAGTGACCACTCAAATACAGTTGGGTTGACCCAGGCTGGTGGCCCATCTCTGGCACCTGAACTTTTACTTCCCAAGGGGTCAAGTCTGGGTTCTGTAGACCATTTGCTCTGTCTTGCTGAAGCTCTTCCCCTTTCCAGAGAGAAACTAACACTGCAGCTGCCAAACTGTCCCACATTTCAGTTCCTGTTACACTGCCCAGAATCATAGAATCACAGAACTGTCAGGGCTGGAAGGGACCCCAAGCATCATCCATTTCCAACTCTCCTGCCATGCCCAGGGACACCTCACACTAGATCAGGCTGACCACAGCCTCATCCAGCCTGGCTTTAAACACCTCCAGGGATGAGGCTTCCACCACTTCCCTGGGCAGCCTGTGCCAGTGTTTCAGTAACCTCATGGTGAAGAACTTCTTCCTAGCATCCAGCCTGAATCTACCTACTTCCAGTTTTGCTCCCTGAGGATGATAACCATTCCTAAGGCTTTCTTCCTACTAATCTGGCAATGGGAAGGACCTGAGAGTAAAAGTAAATGTCATTTGCAGGACTTCAGAGGCAGAAAGAGTTGGTGACCAGGTTTAATAGATTTTCAGATAGAAGTCTCTAATGTAATGGTTGAATTGAAACAGAAAGCAGAAAACTCTGGCTAGTAAATTGAACAGCAGCACGTGAGTGTGCTTGGCTTGCAAGCATGCCCAGCTTTGGATCACAGCTTTAGTTGTCCTGGGTCAAGAGTTTTACAACTGAGGGCAGTTTTCTAAGATACTGAAGATACTTACAGAATCATAAAATCATAGAATGGTGAGGTTGGAAGGGATCTCAAGGATCATCCAGTTCCAACCCCCTGCCATAGGCAGGGACACCTCCCACTAGCACAGGTCACTCAAGGCCTCATCCAACCTGGCCTTGAACACCTCCAGGGAGGGAGCAGCCACACCCTCCCTGGGCAACCTGTGCCAGTGTCTCAGCAGTGTCTGTACTTCCTCTCAGCAAAAGCATTTGCACTCCTGGGCATTTATATTCTGAGTAAAATGAGGTGGAAAGGCTGGTTAAAAAGCATGATTTAACCTCAAGCTAACATGGAAATTGCTACCTTGTACTTTGGTCCTGTGTTGTGGATCCCTTGTCATACTTGCATGGTTTATTGGATGTTTATGTTCTTGTCACTAAAGCAAGCATTTGGCAACATTTTTGCTTGCCTGAAACTGGGCAGTGTTCACCAAACTGAAAAACAGAATTGTTTTGGCTGGAAAAAGCCCTCTCAGCTCATCCAGCAGTGTTCACCAAATTGAAAAACAGAATTGTTTTGGTCTGGGAAAAGTCCTCTCAGCTCATCCAGCCCAACCATTCTCTAACTCTTCCAAGGCTGGGGCTGAACCATGGCCCTCAGCACCACAGCTCTGCCTCTTGGAAACATCTGCAAGGATGGGGAATATTCAGCCACCTCCATGGGCAGCCTGTGCCAGGCTTTGAGAACCATTTAAGGAAAGAAGTTTCTTCTAATAACTAACCTAAACCTGCTAATAACTAACCTAAACCTGCTAATAACTAACCTAAATGTACTAATAACTAACNGAGAACCATTTAAGGAAAGAAGTTTCTTCTAATAACTAACCTAAACCTGCTAATAACTAACCTAAACCTGCTAATAACTAACCTAAATGTTCTAATAACTAACCTAAACCTGCTAATAGCTAACCTAAACCTTCTCATAACTAACCTAAATGTTCTAATAACTAATCTAAACCTTCTAATAACTAAGCTAAGCGTGCTAGTATCTAACCTAAATGTTCTAATAACTAACCTAAACCTTCTCAAAACTAACTTAACCCTCCCCTGGTGCACCGTGAGGCCATTTGCTCTCATCCTGTCACTTGTTCTAGGGAGAAGAGACCAGCCCCAGCTGACTCCAGCCTCCTCTCAGGGGTTGTAGGGAGCGATGATGCCTCCCTTCAGCCTCCTCTTCTCCAGACACAAACTCCTGGCTCAGTTTAACAGTAATAAGAGCAAATGCTGCAGATGATTTCCCACACGTGCCTGGCAAACAGGTCCTAGCCCTGACCCTGAGACATAGTTGCCATGCCAGTTCCTGGCCTGTCTTGAGCAAAGACTAATCATAGTCTGTGGAGCACTTAGGAGAGATGAACAAATACTAGCAGGAAATCCCCAAGACCATTTTTTCCTGCAGTCTTGGAAAACACTTGCCCTGAGGAAGTCCTTCAGACTGAAATACATCAAGGCAGAGATAGTTAAACACAGCAACAGAGGGAGAAGGATGCTTTTAGGGAGCACTCTCACTGGTTTGGGCTCTAATTCTACAAATATTTGAGTGTATACTTAAACTTCTAAGTGCCTCAGCACTGCCATTGACTTCAGGGGGAAAACTTGGATGTTGCAAGGATGCAGCTCTGCAAATACTTGTGGACCTGAGAATTCAACATTAGTACAGATTGTGGTGAATGAGGCTAACTGGATTAAGGAAAATTAATTTAATTATTTTAATACTCTTGGTTCACATAGGTTTTATCATCCCTAGCAAACTCTATCCACTGCAACTGTGCTCAGCACTGGGGAGGCCACAGCTTGACTGCTGGGTGCAGGTTTGGGCTCCTCACTCTAAGAAGGGCATTGAGGGGCTGGAGCAGGTCCAGCGAAGGGCAACAAAGCTGGCAAAGGGTTTGGAGAAGAGGGCTGGGGATCAGCAGCTGAGGTAGCTGGGGGTGTGCAGTGTGGAGAAGAGGAGGCTGAGGGCAGAGCTCATTGCTCTCTGCAGCTGCCTGAGAGGAGGTTGGGACCAGCAGCTGGTTCTAGGCATCTGGAGCTAAGCTGCACCCATGGAACAATTCTGCTTCCACTCAGTGAGCCTGGAGAGTCCAATAATGGAGTAATGGGAAAGGACTTGCAGGGGCCACTCACTGAAGGAGAGACTCTGAAGTACTGCAGCAGGTCCAGAGAAGGGCAACAAGGCTGGGGAAGGGTCTGGAGAAGAGGGCTGGGGAGGAGCAGCTGAGGGAGCTGGGGGGGTTCAACCTGGAGCAGAGGAGGCTGAGGGCAGAGCTCATTGCTCTCCACAACAATTAATTGGTATAAGTAAAGTCAGTGCTGTAGGGAGCCAGGGGCTGGACAGCCTGTCCCAGAAGGAGGCCCAAAGATACTGTAGCCTCCTCTTCTTTTTTCCTGTATCTCCCTGTNCTGCTGGGTCTGCTAAGGCTGAGTGGGGTGGGAGGTTTTGGAAGGCTCTGGAAGGTTTTGGCTCAGGCCCAGGTGGAGAACAGGGCTGAGGCAGATTGATTTATGTATATATTCCTTTTCCCTGAGTACCTTTTGTCTTTCTCTGTATAGATTTGTTAATGGCTTTCGTATGTAGCATCCAATTCTATACAGGTGTCTTTATTTTACTCCCCCTGGGGTAAAAGTCTGTCCTGTGTTTTTGTCCTGGGCAGCTCATGGCTCAAAACTTGGACAACAGCTCCCTGAAAGGAGGTTGTGGTGAGATGGAAGTTGGGCTCTTCTCCCTAGGAATAGGAGAGAGAACCAGAGCAAATGGCCTGAAATTGTGCCAGGGGAGGGTTAGGTTGGGGAGGAGGAAAAATGTCTTTGGTGTAAGAGTGGTCAGGGATTGGCAGAGGCTGCCCAGGGAGGTGGTGGAGTTCTGGAGGTGTTACAGAGAGCTGTGGCCATGGCACTTGGGGCCATGGTTTGGTGGCTATGGTGGGGTTGAGTTGATCATTGGACTGAATGATCTTGGAGGTCTATTCCAACTGAAACCATTCTTTGATTCTATAGAATTTGAACATTTGGAGTGAATAAAATGAACTACTGTATATGTTCCCCTTTGGGGTTAAATCTGCACCTCTTGTTTTCATTTACTTTCTGGTTTGCTTACAGCCCAAACAGTCAGAGTGTCTCTGTTGCATTGTTAACTGCAGGATTGTGTAATGCAGGGACTGCTGAGTCAGCTGCTTTTCCTTTTAATGATACTCAATTTTTTCTGCCCCCACTGTGCTTAACTGTAATTCTGTGTTTAGTGCAACGTGCATGCCATCAGGGTATGAAAATCCATCAGCAGCTTTGGTTTTGGATGCATTCAAGGATGGGGAAGATTCTGAAGTGCAGAGAAATACATTTCATGATCCACAGAGTGCCTTGTTACCTTCTGGCTCAGTTCATGGAGTCACCTTGACACCATTACAGGTATCTCAGCTTTTGAAAATGCTTTTCTAAGTCACTGTGTCCTTAGTGGAGGTAAAAAGATTAAACATTTGAGAATCAAGACTGAGCAATGTGATATGACCACAGAATCACAGAACATCTCATGTTGGAAGTGCCAGTTCACTGCCACTTGTGGAGCATTTTCATAGATTCATAGAAAGGTTTGGGTTGGAAGAGAGCTTAAAGCACCTTCTGGTATTTCAAAAGTGGTTTGATTCAAATGCCATCCTTCCTGCTCACCCCCAGTTCTGAATTCCCTGCATGGCCTAATGGAGGAGCTGCCTGACCCCTCCCTGGAGGTGTTCAAGGCCAGGCTGGATGAGACCTTGAGCAACCTGGGCTAGTGGAAGGTGTCCCTGCCCATGGCAGAGGAGTTTCAAGTGATGATCTTTAAGGTTGCTTCCAACCTAAACCATTCTGTGATTCTATGATACTTGGAATGATCATTTTTTCCCCCTCTAAGCCTTGCCATACTCAGCAGGAATTACAGAATCACAGAACATCTCATGTTGGAAGGGACCCATAAGGAGCATCAAGACCCACTCCCTGCTCCTCGCAGCACTACCTAAAATTAACCACATTTACCATAGGGCAGAAGCTGCTAATCTGACCCATGGACAAAAACAACACTTTAAAAGGTAGCTCCTGACAGTTNCTCTGGCATGGGGCTTGGAGTCAATGACCTCCAGAGGTTCCTCTCAACCCCTACCATTCTGTGACTCTGCCTCATTAGAGGGATTAAAAGCTCTGGTTAAAGCATGTGGTGCAGGGGCACTAATGGGGCCCAACTTGGATCTAACCCAAGGAAAGAGAAAACCTTCCCCTGGCTGAAATCAGCCACTGATGGTCTGTGGAGAGGAAACTATCAGTGAGTGACTTCTTTGCACCTAATGAAATCATAGTAAAGGAGCTGAATGCATTAGTCAGAAATTTGCAGACTGAGTAAGCCACAGAGACATCTACAGAAAGAGAAACACAAAACCCAGGTTCTTGCTAAGCAATGCAGCAATCTTATAGGTTGCAGGGGAACATTCATGTGCTTGGCATGCACACAGGTAGGGGCAGGCAGTTGCACTGCCATGTTTGCCATATAGCAGCTTCCAGAACCTGAAGGGGGCCTGAAAAAAAGCTGGGGAGGGACTTTTTACAAGGGACAAGAGGAAATAGATTGAAGCTTGATAAGGGTAGATTTAAACTGGAGATTAGGAAGAAATTATTTCCAGTGAGGGTGGTGAGACACTGGCACAAGTTGCCCAGGGAGGTTGTGGAGCACAGAAGCACAGAATGTGATCAAAAGATCACATTCTGTGCTTCTGTGCTCCACAACCTCCCTGGAGGTGTTCAGGACCAGGTTGGATGAGGCTTTGAGTGACCTGTTCTAGTGGGAGGTGTCCCTGCCTATGGTGGGGGCATTGAAACTGGATGACCTTTAAGGTCCCCTCCAACCCAAACCATTCTGTGATTTGTTGAAGCTGTTTAACTTGCCGAGAGATGCTAATGCCCTTCTCTTTCGTTGCAGGTAGGTAGCGCAGAGCGCAGCTCATGAAGCCAAGAAGGTTTTGTGACATGCAGATACTCTCAGAGCTGCTCTTGTTTCTGCAGAAGCAGATGACTTGGAGGGGCAGAGTGCCCCACTCAGGCAGATATGTGTTTGTGGTGCATTTTTCTCAGCCAGCACACCCAACGTTCCCTGTGCGGGTGCGTGTGGACGTGGGACGTGTGTGGTCTGGTAAGCAAATGGATCTGAGCTCAGCCCTTTCCCTTCTCACCATTTTGGCACCTGGAACATTTTTTTGGTCATTATGTTTCTTTTTTCTAGGTTCCTTCAATGCTTCCTTCTGCCCTCATGTCTCTGGCTGTCGGGATCAGGTGATTGCAGAAAAGCAAATTGAGTTTGACATTTCTGAACCTGAGGTCTCTGTTACTGTGCTGATCCCTGATGGAAGGATGCTGGTCCTGGTAGGTTTATTACCTAAATGTACTCAGAAATGTTTCTCTCAGCTTCACCATCCATGTAGAGATGTATGCAAAGGTAAAAGTCAGGAAGAAAGAATTTGTCTTTTAATGTTGTGTTTCATATTTTTGGGCTCTTTTGCACTGCTCCTGTTTTATTTTAAGTTATTAAAATACTCCACATGGTTTTTACTCTGCACTGATGGGTTGAGGGTTGGCCTGGATGATCTTAGAGGTCTTTTCCAATCAGATATATTCTGTGATTCTTTGATGGTAGCATCATAACTGTGGGAGAAAGAATCATAGAATCAGAGTAATTTTTGGTTGGAAAAGCCCTTAAAGATCATCAAGTCCAGCTATTCTCTGTCTCTGCCAAGGCTGGGGCTAAACCATGTCCCTCAGCACCACATCTCTGCCTCTTTGAAACACTTTCAGGGATGGGGATTCAACCACCTCCCTGGGTAGCCTGTTCCTATGTTTGATAACTCTTGCAGAGGAGAAGTTTCTTCTAATGTCCAACCTAAACCTCCCCTGGTGCAGCATGAGGCCACTTCCCCTCATTCCAAAGATAAGAAGTGTATTTTCCTATTAGATGTTATGGCCTTAAAGAAAATCCTGAACATATAATGAAGCAATATTTAAATATGTAAATGCCTTGGCTTGTGTCTTTTGCTTTCTCTGAAATGTACAACTTAGCTTTCTTGTTGTTTTAAGGAAAAGGTCTTAGTTGTTCCAGCAGACACCTACAGTTACAAAATTCTTGACACAAAGACAGTGGACAAGTCATTTGATTTTATCAGCCAATGTGGAGGAAACAGTTTTTATATTGAGTAAGCATTGCTTTCTGAAAACCTGAGCTGTGACAACGAGCTGGGAATTAACAACTTCAATCTGTATTAAAAGACTTTTGTATACAATCCCCATCCTTGTGCTACATCAAAATGCTTTTCCTGGCTGCTGCTGGCCCAGTACATTTCCATGAGTCATTTGGCCATGACTTCCAATTGTAAATGAAATGTAAAGGCAATGAAATGTAAAGGCAGAGCTTCATTGCTCATAGTCCAGATGAGGAACCTCTGTCAATTTTCTGTCTCTGGCATGTCCATATTTGGTGTTTTGCTTGGCATGTCTGAACTAGTGTGACTAATGTACACTCTTTCTTTGGACCAAATCTTACCTGCATGTTCAAACCTTCACCACTAATTCAATCAAAGTACACCTTGCATGTGCACTGATGCCAGCCTCATGTCAGAGAACTCTTTGCAAGACAGGACCCTGATTTATTGACCCCCTGCAAAGCCAGTTTACAGAAGCTGCCAAGTGCTGATACTTGCACGGTTTGTGTTTCAGTTTCAACAGCCCAGAAGGAACATCAGCCTTCTGCAAGGACTCTGTAAAGTCCCTAGTGGCTTTCTACAACAACGGAGCCCTGCCCTGCAACTGTCACAGCTCTGGTGCCCTGAGCCCTACCTGCAGCCCCCTGGGAGGGCAGTGTCTGTGCAGACCCCACGTCATTGGGCGTCAGTGCAGCCGGTGCCAAAGCGGCTACTACGGATTCCCCTTCTGCAAGGGTAAGGGCATGCTCAGGGCAGCAGCTCAGCTGACAGGTTAGAATCATAGAGTTGTGTAGGCTGGAAAAGACCTTTAATGTCATCAGGCCCAACCATTCTCTAACTCTGCCAAGGCTGGGGCTAAACCATGTCCCTCAGCATCTCATCTCTGCCTCTTAGAAACACCTCCAAGGGTGGGGATTCCACCACCTCCCTGGACAGCCTTACCAACAACAGGTACCAGTCTGGCTTTCCTCTACAGGGCTTGATCCTGGCAGAGGCTGGTGGGGCTAGCTTAGATATAGTGTAGGAGAGCTTTCAGCTGAAAGCAGAAGTAACTCCCTTCTCTTCAAGCATACCTAGTTCACAGTGAAGTCTGCAGGTGCTCCCTGATCAGGTGTAGCAGGCTTGCAGTCAAACTGGTTGAAATCCAGATTGGCACACTTTTGGCCAGAGCATTTTTCTGCCCTGACTGCTAAATCATAGATTCATAGAACAGCTTAGGTTGGAACAGACTTCACAAATCATCTAATCCAACCTCCCCCATAGGGAGGGACACCTCTCAACTAGCCCAGCTTGCTCAAGGCCCCACCCAACCTGGTCTTGAACAGGGAGGGGACATCCACAACCTCTTTGGACAATCCATTCCAGAGTCTTGCCACCTTTGTAGTGAAGAATTTCTTCTTAAGATCCAGTCTAAACCTGTTCTCCTTCAATTTAAATCCATTTTCCCTTGTCCTTTCAGTGGACACTGTTGCAAAAAAGTCCCTCTCCAGCCTTCCTGTAGGCTCCCTTCAGGTATTGGAAGGCAGTTATAAGGTCCCCCTGGAGGCTTCTCCAGGCTGAACACCTCTAGCTCCCTCAGCCTGTCCTCACAGCAGAGGTGCTCCAGCTACTGGAATTTCTGAGTTATTCCTGCTGTATCCCAGTTTACCCCTTGAAGACTTCTCCTAGATGATCAGAGACAGAACATGTTTAATTCCTCATATTGAGGGTAGTGGAGCACTGGAACATGTTGCCCAGAGAGGTGATGGAGTCTCCATCTCTGGAGTCATTCAAAGCCTTCCTTGATACCATCCTGTGCCACCTGCTATCAGTGACCCTGCTCTGGATTAGATTGGATGATCACAGAATCACAGAATGTTAGGGGTTGGAGGGGACCTCCAGAGATCATTGAGTCCAACCCTCCTGCCAAGGCAGGACCACCTAGGGCAAGCTGCATAGCAATGATCTCCAAAGGTCCTTTGCAACCACTGTCATTCCCTGATTCTGTGACATTCCAGTGTTCTCAGTGACATCAGCAGATTTAAAGATTGCATCAACAGCCCTCAGCTGCCTTCCCAGGCATTGTACCTGATGTTTATAAACGTTGCTTTGTAAATGTGGTGCCCTTAACCCCAAAACTATTTATTGTTTAATGATTGACAGTTTTGGGAGATGATTAATAATGCCTGTGGTGAAGTTAAACAACCAAGCTGAGGTAAAGAGACAGGCACTAAAGCTTCTCTTTGAAACTGCTGTTGCAATCATACAGTTGGTTTTCATGGAATGGTTTGGGTTGGAAGGGACCTCAAAGCTCATCCAGTTCCAACCCCCTGCCATGGGCAGGGACACCTTCCCCCAGCCCAGCTTGCCCAAGGCCTCACCTGTCCTGGCCTTGAACAGCTCCAGGGAGAAGACATCCACAATCTCCCTGGGCAACCTGTTCCAGAGTCTCACCACCCTCACTGTCCTCATCTCCAGACACAATCTCCCTTAGCTCAAAGCCATTGTCCCTCATCCTGTCACTCCCAGCCATTGTCAAAAGTCCCTCCCTAGCTCTCCTGCAGCCCCTCCAGGTACTGGAAGGCTGCTCTAAAGTCTCCCTGGAGCCTTCTCTTCTCCAGGCTGAACAGCCCCAACTCTCCCAGCCTGTCCCCCACAGGGGAGATTCTCCAGCCCTCCAGTCATCTTGGTTGCCTCCTCTGGCCCTGCTCCAGCTGTTCCAGGTCCTTCAGTGTCAATGTTTTCACAACCCTGTGCTCTATAACTAGTGAACAAGGAAAAGAACTGTGCTGTTTATACTGTAAAGTTTGTGTGTGTTTGTTTCTTGGGCAAGTTCAATGACAAGCTGAGATGTGCTTTTGTGGGACCTTTTCTGTGACCTAGCATGTGAGTGTGGGCAGCATCTCTGTGCTGATGTGACTGGTGAATGCCTCTGCCCTCCACGAACTGTGAAACCCAGATGTGAGGTCTGTGAGGAACATTCCTTCAGCTACCACCCTGTTACTGGCTGTGAGAGCTGCAACTGCTCAGAAAGAGGAGTTCTCAATGTGGCATGGCCAGAGTGTGAGAAGACCAGCGGGCAGTGCAGGTGAGTTTGGTTATCAGAAGGGTCTCCTGGGGCACATCAAGGTGTCCAGCTGCTCTAGGGAGATTCTTCTCCCCCTCTGCTCTGCCCTGGTGAGACCACATCTGGAATACTGTGTCCAGTTTTGGGTTCCCTAGTTCAAGAGAGACAGGGATCTTCTGGAGAGNTCCCTGCCTATGGCAGGGGGTTGGAACTGGATGATCCTTGAGGTCTCTTCTAACCTTAAAAAAAAAAAAAAGAATACATTGATGATAACAGCAATATGAACTGGAAATCAGAGGTTCTACCTCAGCATGAGGAGAAACTTCTTTACTGTGTGGGTGCTGGAACCTTGGAGCAGGCTGCCCAGAGAGGCTGTGGAGTCTCCTTCTCTGGAGACTTTCAAGCTCCATCTGGATGTGTCCCTGTGTGACCTGCCCTGCGTGACCCTGCTTTGTCAGGGGGATGGGACTTGATCTCCAGAGGTCACTTTCAGCCCCTACCATCGTGTGGGTTTGGAACTCTTGGGCTTGCATTCTGTTCCCCAGTGCCACATTGCTCATGGTACATCACCAGAGCTCTGTCCAGCCCACAGGACTTACCCAATGTCAGTTCCTAGCAGACCTCAAGTCAGAACTCCTGGGTTCTGGATATTATTGCCCAGATCCTTAAAACTTTGCAGTTGGCCTTCCACACTCTGGTGTCTGGATGTGTGTAATGATGCTTTTAACTACTGTAAAGCTTAAGGATTTACCATAAATATTGAGTTGTGAATATGGATGCTGGATGTATGAAAAATGCTCTTCAACTGGAGCAATAATTGCCCTTAAAATGATTCCTTCTGTAGGATTTTTGCATATTTTCTCAACTCAGCATGCTGAGATGAGTATAAATTCTTCAGTTTTATTGCTTTATTGACATCCTCTAAAACAGGTCCAGCACACAGCCACAGCCATTGGGAGCAGCCTTAAATCCAGATGCTGTCCCATTACTATGGTTAAACATTTCTGTTATTTCCTTGGGGAGATCAAATCCTCAAACAGCAATATCTGAGAGCCAGTATATTGTGTGAGGCCAGGATTAGGTTGGAAAAGTTGGAATTGTATTGGTAAGAAAAGCCCTTAAAGGTCACCCAGTCCAACCATTCTCTAACTCTGCCAAGGCTGGGGCTAAACCATGGCACTCAGCACCACAGCTCTGCCTCTTTCAAACACCTCCAGGGATGGGGATTTAACCATTCCCTAAGCAGCCTCTTACAGGGCTTGAAAACCCTTTCAGGAAAGAAGTTTCTTTTAATGTTCAACCCAAACCTCCCCTGCTGCAACTTGAGGTTATTTCCTCTCATCCTGTCACTTGTTACTAGGGTGAAGAGCCCAACCCTCACCTCACTGCAGCCTCCTCTCAAGGAGCTGTAGAGAGCAATGAGGTCTGCCCTCAGCCTCCTCTTCTGCACACTAAACATCCTCATCTGCTCCTCACTAGCCCTGTTCTCCAGACCATTCCCCAGCTTTGTTACCCTTCTCTGGACCTGTTCCTACAACTCAATGTCTGTCTCCCTCTTCTCTGTTGATCAAGGTGCAGAGCAGGGATTACAGGTCGGCAGTGTGACCAGTGTGCTCCTGGTACTTATGGCTTCCCAACCTGCACACCATGTAGCTGCAACAGGGATGGAACAGAACCAGATGTTTGTGATCCCCAGACAGGAATTTGTCTCTGCAAGGTCAGCTAAATCAAATTACTTCTGCCTTCACAAGCATTGTTTTGCACATCAGTGACTTGTTTGTATTTCATGAGGTGAATGAAGGGAGTTTATCACCAGATCTGGAGCACCTCACCTAAAAGGGACAGGCTGGGAGAGTTGGGGCTGTTCAGCCTGGAGAGGAGGTCCAGGGAGACCTTAGAGCAGCCTTCCAGTACCTGAAGGGGCTATAGAAAAGCTGGGGAGGGACTGCTGACAAGGGCTGGGTGTGACAAGATGAGGGACAATGGATTGAAGATGGAAGAGGGGATATTGAGAGTGGAGATGAGGAAGAAATTCTTTGCAGTGAGGGTGGTGAGACACTGGCACAGATTGCCCAGGAAGGTTGTGGATGCCCTTTTCCTGGAGCTGTTCAAGGCCAGGCTAGATGATGCCTTGAGCAAGCTGGGCTAGTGGGAGGTGTCTGTGCCCATGCCAGGTGGGTTGGAAGTAGATGTTCTGTAAAGTCCCTTCCTTATGAGACCTAATGTCAGCACTGTGAACCCAACCATTCCAGGATCCTCTGAGTTTTCAGTGGCAGTTAAATGTAGCTGCACAGAACCATTCCACCTTGCAGTGTGTGCCCAGATCATCATGGCAGCAGTTGAATGCCACTGTTTAAGCAGTTCAGTGGCAGTGGTACAAGCAGTCTGGGGCTTTGCATGATGCTGCAGAGGAGGTGTCCATCGACTCTCTGCAGCAGTCTGTACCCTGCACAGACCTGCTTTGTGCATCTGCAGCTCTGTTTTTGGATGGTAACCAGCTCCCATGCTTCTTTTAGCCACATTGTGTCAGTTGACATTTTCACCACATGATTATAGGCAGGAAATCTTCTTTTGTTCTTATCTGCATAATTAAATGTGAGAAATGGGTACTTTCACAAGTGACCTTTTCTATTGTAGGTTTGGAAAAGCCAGCAGGAGGGGCTTGGCAGGAACAGTACCAGCTGCCTCTGACTAATATTTATTACTCTGTGGTTCACTTTACACACCAGAAAGACAGCTCAAACTAAGATAGGCTCCAAGAAGTCAGCTGCATTTGCTGTTGTTATATTTGCAAGTGTAAAGTCCTGCATCTGGGGAGGAACAGCCTCATGGATCAGGACAGGTTGGGGGCTGAGCAGTTGGAGAGCAGCTCTGGGAAAAAGGACCTGGTGGACAATAGGATAACCATGAGCCAGCAATGTGTCCTTGTGGGCAAGAAGGTCAATGGCATCCTGGTGAGCATCAAGAGGAGTGTGGAGAGAGAGGTTCTCCTCCCCCTCTACTCTGCCTTGGTGAGACCACATCTGGAATATTGTGTCTGGGCTCCCCAGTTCAAGAAGGACCTCAGAGAACTGTTTGAGAGAGTCCAGTATAGATCCAGAAAGATGCTGAGGGCAGTGGAATATCTCCCTGTAAGGACAGGCTGAGGGGGCTGGGGTTCTGTAGTCTGGAAAAGGGAAGCCTGAGAGGCATCTCATCAATACTGATCAATACTTACAGGGGAGGTGNAATACTTACAGGGTAGGTGTCAGGAAGATGGGACCAGGCTTGTTTCAGTGGTGCCCAGAGACAGGACAAGGGATAATGGGCACAAACTTCACCATCAGAAGTTCCATCTAAACATAAGTAGGAACTTCTTTACTTTAAGGGTACTTAAGCCTCGAGCAGGCTACCCAGAGAGGTGGTGGAGTCTCCATTTCTGGAGACATTCCAAACCTGCCTGGATGTGTTCCTGTGTGACCTTCAGTAGGTGGATGATCTCCAAAGGTCCCTTCCCACCCTTCCCATTCTGTGCTTTGGAGTCTGGTGTGTCCAGCCCATCACACATTTTCTTCCATGTTTCCATATGTTCAATTAGTGAGACACTGGAACAGGTTGCCCAAGGATGTGGTGGAAGCCCCATGCCCAAAGGTCTGTGAGGCCAGGCTGGATGTGGCTCTGGACAACCTGATCTAGTGTGAGGTGTCCTTGCCCATGGCAGGAGGATTGGAACTGGATGATCCTTGAGGTCCCTTCCAGCCCTGACAGTTCTGTGATTCTATGATACTAAATAAAGATTCTTTAGGANCCCTGGAGGTGTTCAAGGCCAGGTTGGATGAGGACTTGAGTGACCTGTGCTAGTGGGAGGTGTCCCTGCCTATGGCAGGGGGCTGGAACTGGATGATCCTTGAGGTCCCTTCCAACCTTACCATTCTATGATTCTAAGATTTTCGGGTTGCATGCAGGAGGTTTTGAAACAGCCTTGTGAAAACCAGAACAAAAGTGCTGAGATTTTTTTTTTTCAACTGTATCTTAACAGGAGAATGTCAAAGGTGCAAAATGTGATGCCTGCAGACCAGGATCCTTTTACTTGGACCCTTCTAATCCCAAGGGATGCATCTCCTGCTTTTGTTTTGGGGTAACCAGCAACTGCCGCAGCACCGATCGTCGCAGAGCCAAGGTGTGTCAAGAGTTTCTCTTCTTTACTGGCAGGAATCTACATTTATTCCACTGAGGAAATGCCTAATGTCTTCCAAAATTCAAAGCATCTCTTCTTAGTTTCTAAGGATGAGAAATGTTCTGCAAGCAATAGTGCAGATTTAATGCAGCCTTGTTAAGACTTGAGTGTGGTTTGAAAGTGCATTTTAGCAGAAGTAGCACTTTTCAGCTGTTTGGGCTGAAGGTGAGCTTTATCTTCAGGCACTAGTCCATTACAGTCAGTGGTCTTCAGGATGCTTTGACAAGCATGTGTGGCATTTAACATGTATGGCATTTAATGAGGGCTGGGGGTCAGGAAGGAAGGGACAGGGACAGCCTCTGCTCACTTGTGCCCTGGGATAGGGCAAGGAGCAATGGATGAAAACTGCAGCATAGTTCTTCCTCAAGATGAGGAAGAGCTTCTTGACTGTAAGGGTCCCAGAGTACTGGCACAGGCTGCCCAGAGAGTTTGTGGAGTCTTCTTGTCTGGAACCTTTCCAGCNCAGAAGCTGCTAGACAGCCTGAGACACTGTGCCCCAGGGACACTGTGTTATCTATGTTTTGAGTTCTTCTCTTATCCATCTCAGCAAGCCTATGAGTGAAGTAGACATCATCATTGTTTCTTTTTCACAGCCTATAATTTTCTCTATTAAAATATTCCAATTAGCCTCAAAGCAGCACAAGAGGTCACTTCCAACTCCTAACATCCTTTGAGCCTGTATGTCTACATTATAGATGCATTTTGAAACCTCAGAGATATGTGACAGATTCTTCAGAGAGTATAGAAATTATCTTTCTTCTCCCTCTTTATAAAAGTGACACCAAGAGTGAGAGAAGAACATATTTTTTTTTTTTTTTTTTTTTTAGTAGCATAAATGAGTAGAAAGGTGGATGAAGACTGAAAAAAAGAAACATCAACTGCCTGAAGCTATGCACTGGCACAGGTTGCCCAGGGAGGCTATGGATGTCCCCTCCCTGGATGTGTACAAGGCCAGGCTGGATGAGGCCTTGGGCAAGCTGGGATGGTGGGAGGTGGCCTTGCCCATGGCAAGGGGGGTGCAACTGGATGATCTTTAAGGTCTCTTCCAACCCAAACCATTCTGTGAGTCTATGAATAAGAGGAAAAAAAAAAAAAGAGAGAATCAGAGGCCTAGAATGATGAATGAAGAGTTTAGTTTAAGCCTAGACACAGACCAGATGCAATCCAGATTGTGGCACTCCACTGTTTGCAAGCAAAGGATGAAAATCTGTCCCCAGGGATGTCAGCAGCAAACTTCCCTCAGCTTTAGGGCAGTTTGCCCTAGTGATGACTTGCCCTCAAGGGCTGGTTTTCAGAACATGTCTATCTTTTAGCTTTACTGTTCTGGCCAGGCAAGGGCAACCAACCACTGGGCTGTTCTGGTGCATACATGTGGCACTGTCTTTCCCCCAGTATTATGATAAATGAGACAGCTGCCACAAACAGAAAAGGTGCATTAAAGAGGCAGGGGATGAGGCCACGTTGCCTGCCATGTCCCCTCCACAACAAGTCTGCACTCTCTCTTAAATTAGTGTCCCTGTTTAGATTTGTTAATGACCTTTGAAAATCTCCTCCAAATGATATCACAGAATGTCAGGGGCTAGAAGGACCTTGAAAGCTGATCCAGTTCAGCCCCACTGCCAGAGCAGGATCTCCTATATCAGATCACACAGGAGCACATCCAGGCAGGTTATGAATATCTCCAGAGAGGGCGACTCCACAACCCCCCTGGGCAGCCTGTTCCAGTGCTCTGTCATCCTCACAGGGAAAAAAATCCTCCTCATGGTTCCATGAAACTTTCTATGCCTCAGCTTCCACCATTGCCTCTTGCCCTGTCATTGGGCATCACCCAGCAGAGCCTGGCTCCAGCCTCTTGGCACTCATTTTTATATCTTTTATAAGCATTAATGAGGTCACCTGTCAGTCTCCTTGGGTTTGTGTACACAATTCCTACTCACTTCCACAGGGGTTATGCCTTTGTGTGACTCAAGACACAATGTAATTTGCAGCTGACATCCCAAGTAGCTCTGGCACATCTGTTCCACTTCCTCTCTCTTTAGAGGTCCTTCCAGCATCCATTGCATAGAGGTTTTAGGCACTTTGAAGGGGTTGAGTTTCACCCTGGTGGAATTGTAGAGGCTTTGCTTTGTGCTGGCAAAGTTTACTAAAAGCTTCTTTCCTTTATGTGTTTCTGTTAGTTTGTGGACATGAGGAACTGGCGCTTGGAGGCAGCGGATGAAAGCATGGACATTCCAGTCAGCTTCAATCCAGTCAGCAACAGTGTCGTGGCTGATGTTCAAGAATTGCCTGCTTCAGTGCAGAGCTTGTACTGGAAAGCACCACCTGCTTACCTGGGACAGAAAGTAAGTAACACCCAGCTCAGCTGGCTTAATAACTCCTTTTCTTTTGCCAGCGTCCTTGATAAAGAGCCTCTTTGTTTTTCTCTCTTCCCTCATGAGATTCTGGTCTCTCTCACTTGTCATGCAAGGAGTTACATTTGGTTTCTGAGCACAGTGTTAAAATTCTAACCAATAACACAGAATTAATCATCTTGCTGGATGCCAGGAAGGTCTTTATGGGAACAGCTTGCTGAGGAGCCATGGTGCAGTGAGCCGGTACCTTCAGCTGCTGTTCTGAAACCCAGAACACATTGAGCTTGCCAATGTGCCTGAGTATCTCTTAAACTCCCTAGAGTATCTCCTGGGCAGATTTCCAAAGAAGAAAAGGTGATCCCATGGAAAAAAAACAACCTTTTGGTTTTGATATGTTGCTGCAGGAGGGCAACGCCTGTTTTTCTAACCTTTGTGTTCTTTGAACTGCTTCCTGCTCTTGCTACTTGTGCAAAGGAGCAGGCAGCTAATGCCTCTTAGCATTTCAGCCTGGGGATCATAGTGACCAGAGGGACTTTGCTGATGGTGGTTTGCAGGCCCAGAGCCTCAGGTTCTCCATGTCTGGAACTCTGACGGTGTTGATAGTTGCTGGCCAGTTGCAGAACACAGGCTTCTCTACTGCAGTCCTGCTGTCACACAAGAGACAACAAATGAGATGGACTGCAGAGTAGTAAAGGTGCTAAATGTTCTAAGTTCCTCTTAGTCCTCATTTTAAAGACTAGAGATGCTCTCCTGTGCTTAGAGGCTCACGTCTTTCAGTTGAAGAGCAGAGGGCTGGAGCACCTCTCCTACAAAGAGAGGCTGAAAGAAGTGGAGCTGTACAGCCTAGAGAAGAGAAGGCTCCAGGTAGACCATAGAGCTGCATTTGAGTATCTGAAGGGGGCCTACAGAGAATAGGGGAGGGACTGTTCAGAAGGGCCTATGGGGATAGGACAAGGGCAGTGGTTTGAAACTGAAGCAGGACAGAGTGAGGTTGGACATCAGGAGGAAGTTCTGCACAATGAGGGTGATGAGACACTGGAACAGGTTGCCCAGGAATGTGGTTGAGGCCTCATCCCTGGAGACATTCAAGGTCAGACTTGATGTGTCTCTGGGCAGCCTGCTCTAGTTGGAGGTGCAGACAAGATGCCCTTAGAGGGTCCCTTGCAACCCAATGCAAGCACTGTGAAGAGCACATTTAGTTAGGGTTCCTTTTGCAAATGTTCCAGAGGTTCCTGTTCCAATTTCTGCAAGTTATTTTTCAAAGAAGTTCCATGTTAAAGCAGCTCTTATCCACTACAGTGGGAAAGCAAAAGGGCTTTTGTTGTTCCCATAACCTACATCAGGCAGTGACCCATTTGAAACAGAGCTGTGAAGAGCTTTAGTGTTATGATGCATGTCACAGGACCTAACCAGGCACTCCACAACTTGCTTTTATTGGCAATTACAGCTCTGTAAATAGTTCTGCTTTGCTGTGCACTCTGTGTCAGTGTATATTTTAGCACAGGCAATACTGCAGTGAAGAAAATCTCCCACAAAATCTTGCTGCTACTTCTACAAGCTCATAAATTTACTAATTCTTCATGGTATTGTGTTCTGAAAATATCAGGTTTTGGTCTACTTCCAGTGATGGCACTTCTCAGAAGATGAGAACAAGATCTCTCCAGACATTTTCCAGTGTGATGAGAGTACAAATGCTGGGTTTAATTATCTTAAACCTGGGGTGCATAAAGAGGAGTGTGTCCAGCAGATCCAGGGAGGTTCTCCTCCCCCTCTACTCTGCCCTAAGTGAGGCCCCACCTGGGATATTGCATCCATTGCTGGGCTCCCCAGTTCAAGAGGGTCAGGGAAATACTTGAAAGAGTCCAACAGAGGGCTACAAGGATGCTGAATGGACTGGAGCACTGCCTGATGAGGACAGGCTGAGAGCCCTGGGGCTGGTTAGTGTGGAGAGAATACTGAGAGGGGATCTGATCAGTGTCTGAGGGCTGGGGGTCAGGAAGGAAGGGACAGGGACAGCCTCTGTTCACTTGTGCCCTGGATGGAGGAGAAATGGATAGAAACTACAGCACAGGATGTTCCACCTCAACATGAACTAGAACTTCTTTACTGTAAGGATCCCAGAACAGGCTACCTAGAGAGGTTGTGGAGTCTCCTTGTCTGGAGCCTTTCCAGTCCTGTCTGGATGTGTTTCTGTGTGACCTGTGCTAGATTCTGTGGTCCTGCTCTAGCAGGGGGTTGGACTGGAAGTTCTCCAGAGGTCCCTTCCAACCCCTAGCATCCTGTGAGCCTGTGAACTAGCAGAGTATATCTGGATTCATATTTAGCAGAATATATTTGGATTCATATTTAGCAGAGCATATTCTGAGTTGTATTTTGCAGAGTGTATTTTCTTGCCTCTAGCTTTTGTTTACAATGGTAAAAGGGAATAAGATGTCAAATCCACAGCAGTGCAGAAACCAACAGTCATTGAGAATTTCAGATCACTTCACCTCCATTTTCTGCTCTTTTGTGTTTTAACATCTGTTTAATAGACTGATATTTGTGTTAGAAAATAAACACTGTGCAAACAGAGTACAAAGGGTAGTTTATAGCACCAAATTTTTCCCACTGTAGAGAAAAAAAACATTCCAAAAGCAGTAAAATCACAGCCTGTCATATGGTGCAGTCCTAAAATGTGCCTTCAAGAGCAAATCTGCTGTAATTTGAATTTTCTTATATTTTTGAACAGAAAAAAAAATAAATTACAAAGGTTTCTTTTGATATAACCAAAGTTCCAAATGATGCTTTCGAGAACGTTGTTGGCTAAAGAAGTAGCATTAATTAATCATAGAATCATAGAATTGTTTGGGTTTGAAAAGCCTTCTAAGCTCATCCAGTCCAACCATCAACCCAACCCCACCATGGCCACCAAACCCTGTCCCCAAGTGCCATGGCCACAGCTTTCTGCAACACCTTCAGGCATGGGGACTCCACCACCTTCCTGGGCAGCCTCTGCCAATCCCTGACCACTCTTTACCAAAGACATTTTTTCTCCTCTCCAACCTAACCCTCCCCTGGTGCAATTTCAGACCATTTCCTCTCCTTCTGTCAGTGCAGAGCAGCTTTCAGATGGTTCAAATGCACTTGCCTAAGTCTTTGCTCTGGGCAGCAGCAAAACAAAATTCTATGATTCTAGAGGTATTTGGGGTTGAGGCTGCCTGTGCTCACCTGTAGTTAAGTCAAAGGAAATGTGGTTTCAGCCCAGCCTACAGAAACAGTCTGTTTACAGCAGAGCTGATACCAGTAAGAGTCCTGGCATCCAGAGGGTGGAGCAAAGATTTCCTGATTAGATTCATGCTGTGTCCAGCTCTGGAGCCCTCAACACAGGAAGGACAAGAGCCTGATGGAGAGGGTCCAGAGGAGTGCCATGAAAATGGCCAGGGGGCTGCAGCAGCTCTGCTATGAGGACAGGCTGAGAGAGCTGGGAGTGTTCAGCCTGGAGAGGAAAAGGCTTCAGGGAGTCCTTAGAGCAGCCTGCCAATACCGGAAGGGGGCTACAAGAAAGCTGCAGAGACACTGTTTACAAAGGCCTGGGAAAGGGGCAATGGTTCTGCACCATGAGGTTGCTGAAACACTGCAACAGATTGCCCAGGGAGATGGTTGAGGTCCCATCCCTGGAGATATTCAAGATCAGGCTTGACAGGGCTCTGGGCAACCTGATCTAGTTGAGGATGTCCCTGGTGACTGCAGGGCAGTTGGACTAGATAAGCTTTGAAGGCCCCTTCCAACCCAACCCATTCTATGTTTTCAGTAAGTTTAGAAAATGCTGCCCTATCAAAGCCACTTTAGTCTGACTTCTCCTTTTTATCCATGGCTGTTTGTGGGCTTCACCACACTTCCATTGTCAGTCTGACATCTGCCAAAGCTGCTCTGTAGGATCAGAACATTCAGGTAACCGTTGGATTTCTCCATGATCCTAGCTATGAAAAAAACAATTCAGGAGAACAGGAACTGCTCAGAAAGTGATGCCAGATACACAAAGTAAACAAAATAGGAAAGTGATTTCTGCCAAGCAACCTGTTTTCATATTTAGCCTAGAGAAGGAGGAGTAAATGTGCTGGAAGATGGGGTGAGCTTGAATACAAAGTTCTGTTAACATGAATCAAGAATGCAGTGAAGTATCTCTGGGCTTGTGCATTTCGTTACAGCTTTCTTCCTATGGTGGCTTTCTGAGTTACCAAGTGAAGTCTTTTGGCTTACCTAGTGAGGGCATGGTTCTGCTGGACAAGAGACCTGATATACAGCTGACAGTAAGTTTGGAAATACTACTTTTCATTTCAAGCAGTACCAATACTGTGATTTTTTTTCTGTTAACTGCAACCCATAGTCTCCTTAACCTACCTCTTACCATCAGTCTCCTTAACCTACCTCTTACCATCAGTCTCCTTTTAACCTACCTCTTACCATCAGTCTCCTTTTAACCTACCTCTTACCATCAGTCTCCTTTTAACCTACCTCTTACCATCAGTCTCCAGAACTTTCACAGCAGCTTGCTTCTCTGTGCTCACAGTGATCACCACCTCTGTCTCCTGCCGAAGTAACAAACTACTGAACGTAACTGACTTGTGATTTGTGTTGGAAGGGACCTC
>WBNM01033193.1:15260-34127 GCA_013399055.1 Ramphastos sulfuratus | reverse complement strand
TGGTTAATTCTGTGCTTCTGCTCCTGTTGGAGACCTTTGGGCTGCGGGCCGGATCAGCACCGCTGTCGGTGGGCAGAGGCACTGCGGCGGTGCGATCGCATCCTTCAGGTCCTCCTGCGCTGCGAGGGGCAGCTCCGGCTGGGGCACGGGCGCGGGTACGGTTTCAGACCGGCCTCTCCTTGCTTCACTCTGAAGCCTCACGAAAGCATCGGCTGAGGTGGTCAGAAGCGAAGGAGGGTCGCAGCCAGCCCCAGCCACCAGCTGGTGGCCACCGCCTTTGTGATCGCCGGAGGGGCCATGCGCCCTGGGGCAGACTGTGACTTGTTGTGGTGAGATGAGCCATACAACAACAAAATCACTAGTCTTCCAGAGGGAGCCTGGCACTGTCCTCACCCCCTGCCACCCAGCTGTGCTCCAGGGGATGCACACAAGTGGCTGCATCTTGTTTCCCCCACACACTTTTTTTTTTTTCCCTCCCTGATCCTGAAAAAAAAAATATTTTAGGGCCAACCTGCAATTTCTTTTTTTTCTCCCTGTTCCTCTTATGAGTTGTTTTTATGCTGTTTTCCTTTTGGCTGATAAAGCTTTTCCTTAAATCTCCTGCTCTCTGTTTTGTGTCTATTGCTTCCATCCCTGCTGTTCAGCTAATTAATTCCCCCTAATGAGAGCAGTGAGTTCAAGTGTCCCACAGTAACTTGCTGGCGAGCCCTGGCAGGCTTCCATATAGGAATTTCTGCTCGGTTTTGCTATTTTTGGTGAACTTGTGCAGCACAGCTCCTGCAAACAGTTCATGTGGAGTTACTTGGGTCGTTTTGCCCTATTTTTCTGGCACTAAGCAGCCACATGAGCACAAACAGGAGCAAACTTGAGCCACAGCATGAAGAATGCCTGTGGCATTTCTCCACCAGATCTGGCTGGATAAGGAGGTGACATCTCTGGCTGTCCTTGTGGGAGAAGTCTTTCCTTTGGGACAGAAGAGTCAAGTGCCTCAAGTGTTTGGTGCTTCTTGATTGGTACCTTCTTCCTGGACCTGTTGCTGTTGTACTCATGACTCTAACCAGTCCTGGCTTGTCCACAGCAAACCTCTCTGTCTCCCTTCATCTTTGCTTGGTGACAATTTCTTTCCTAGACTTCATGTTTTGCAAAGGGCATGCAGGTCCCCTTGGTTGTGTGAAATTTGATCTTTAGCCTCATGTTTGCCAATCAAACCTCATCAGGAGAGTTTCTGGGCATGTGGGGAGAAAGGGACAACTCTTTTCTGGTTTTGCAAGGCTGTGGTAGCCCAGGCTGCAAGGGAACAGTGGTGCCATTTCTTTCCCTTGCCCCAGATACAAAGATAGAGGTGGGAAAAAAAAAAAACCCAAACCAACAAAATAGCTTTAAATGGATTCATCTGAGCACTGTGGCCTCCTTTCATCCTGCTGACTTCTGTGTTATCAAAAGATGGTTCTCACATCATCTCCAGCCTCAGCTTCTGCAGGGCAAAAGCAGCAGTGAAGAATTCCCCCCTGGGAAAAGATGCAAGAAAGGTCTATCAAGTGTGAGGACAAACAGAGGCGGTGCTGTTCCTACTGGGATCTGGGCATCGTGGGGTTATCAGCACCAGAGGAGGACTCTGGCTGTAACAAGGCTTGCACCCACTCCCTTGGGAGGAGCCTTGTGCTCAGTGGAGATGCCTCTCATCTCCACAAGGTTCTGTGGCCTCGCTGGGCTGGAGAGTTTGGTAGCAGATGGTAGAAATCCCCTTTCGGCTGTGGCAGATGAGCAGGGAGCTGAGATGAAAGCAGAGAGAGTGTGAGCCCAGGAGAGGGTTCTGTGGTGTTTGTACAATTTCAAATAATAAGGAAATCTGTAAAAGCCTGGGCAGAGCATGTCTGGAATAACTGGCTACAGCTGAGGGATGAATAATTTACTAGCAGTGGTTGGCCTCGCTCCAAGCCAGACCAGCACCAGCCTGAGCCCAGGCAGAGCAGCCTGGGTGGCTCTGCCCTGGGCTGGGAGCTGGTCCCTGTCCTGCCACCTGGCTACTGCTCCTGCTGTCATAGTTGGTCTCCAGCCAAGGTGTCCATCCCCACACCACTGCTGCCCAGAGCTGCAGGGCTTCCTGCAGAGCTCCTGGTCCCCTTGGCTCTGGTTTGTGTTCAAGATGCTGCTTTGCAGAGCAGAGATGGTGGCAGTGAGTGTCTGTCACCAGCTCCAGGCTCATGAACTCAGTTGTCCCCTGCCTCTTTCCTTTCTCCAGATGATTCTATGTCCTTGGCTGAGAGGCTGAGTGAAGGAGCAGAGGCTTTTTGACATTGGAGATAGGAAGGGAGATGAAGTCCCAGCGCTGGGAGGAGGTGGTGGCCATGGCCACAGCAGCCAATTAATGTGATCATGTTTATGAATGTGGATCAGTAATTCCAGGTAAGCTCCCTGGGAGCAATGCTGTGGGCGAACAAAGCCTCCCACCTGCCCAGGAGCCTGTTGGCAGCCAGCAGTCCCCAACAGTGCCAGCATGTTCCTGCTGTGACTCTAAACTGCCTCATTTTCCAGGCTCTGCCTGGATGCAGCTTTTGCCTCCTGTTACTGCAACACTGGAGCTCAGCTTTGCAGGGCTGGTTGGGCCTATTCCCACCCTGGACCTCTCTGCCCCTTCTCTGCTGTGAGGAATGCTGGTGGGAAAGAGGGACTCAGGGAGAAGGTAACTTGAAGAAGGTAGCAAGGACCCAGCTTTGCCTCCGTGGGTCATAAGGGACTGTCTTGCTTTGCTGGTCAGATAATGTCTCTCTGTCACCCACCCATGGGCTGGGGCACCCTCCAAAGTCTCTCTTGGGTAGCTCCCATCATTTCAAATAGGTTTGCAGCAGGGTAGATTTCTGTGCCTGCCAAAAGCAAAGGCTGAGGAACAGCAGATGAAGGCCAAGTCAGTGACCAGTCCCTTGCTGGACCTGGTTTCCTTTAGGGAAAGAAATTCTCATCATGAAGGGAGCACCTGGAAGCACCACCACCATCCTTCAGTGCAAGGGTTGGGCTCAGGCAGCCATCTGCCAGTCTGAGGACACCAGAAGAGAAGGACACCATGGCACCTTCTGGCTTTTGCCATGGCAGGTCTTGGAGCACTGCAGCCCTCTCATTCTGCAGTAGGAGCCCAGCACAGCAGTCCCCTCCAGACCTCTCCTTGGCCCTCTCCAGAGGGAGATGAGGCATGGCAAAGTGGTTTGTGTTCAATGCTTGCCTAGTCTTTGACTTCCCTGCTCAGCCAAGCTAGGCTGGCACTGGGCACATCTTTCAGGCTCATGCTCAAGCACCTGAATCCTAAGGGACCGGAGAGCAAGTGTGTGCATGTGTGCTAACGCTGGCCACAGAGCTCAGTGCAGTTCCCATCCGTGACACCCTTTGTGCACAAGTGAGGAGTGTCCACAGGGCCACAGTGCCCGAGTGCCCCTCCCTCAGTCCCGCTCTGTGCCCTCCATGCTTCAGCTGCAGGTTGTCTTTGAGTTCCCCAGCTTGAGCCCTCTTGTGCCAAACCTCCAGGCAGCCCTAGCTAAAGGGTGGGGGTGGCTGGGTGCAGCCTTGAAAACTACTCGGTGCTAAAAACCCTTCCTGGAAGGCAGAAAACCTTTTCCCTCGGAGAGCACCAACAGCCTCCCTCTTCCTCTGTCACCTCCTCCACCCCTCGTGGTGCCTGCATCCCTCCAACACCGACAGGCCTCCTCCTCAGCCACATCCCAGCAGGTGAAAGCGCTCTGGGGACGCTGCTGGGGAGCAGGAGGGATGCTCCTGCGGGAGGAGGTGAGGGCGGACGCTGCAGCTCCCCCTCCGCTGCCCGTTTTCTGGCTCACCCCCAGGAGAGCAGTAAGCAATTACGGGGCCAGGCGGAAGCTTCATTATCGCCCTGTCGTGGCCTCGTTTGACGAGAGGCTTTATTGCCAAACTTATTAAAAGTGGAACGTGCAGCTCCTGCCCAGCAATTTCCTGTCTGCCGCGATAAGCTGGGCTCTGCCTGCTGCCTAATAAACAGTTATTTTGATGTATGGCTCTGGCTGGGGCGATGAGGAGGGGAGAGGGCCTGGCTCGTGTTAATTGCCGTGGTTAATGAGATCTATTTCGGGAGCAATGTGTGAGGAGGTTCGTGCCTC
This sequence comes from Ramphastos sulfuratus, assembly GCA_013399055.1. Classification (NCBI taxonomy): domain Eukaryota; kingdom Metazoa; phylum Chordata; class Aves; order Piciformes; family Ramphastidae; genus Ramphastos; species Ramphastos sulfuratus. Next base: position 30,006 of record WBNM01033193.1, on the reverse strand, counting down.
GCCCACCCCCGGGCACAGCTCCTGCAACGGAGGTTGCCTCTGAGTGCTGCGGGTGGGGACTGTGCGGAGACAGAATGCCTGGGTGNGACCTGTGCTAGTGGGAGGTGTCCCTGCCTATGGCAGGGAGTTGGAACTGGCTGATCCTTGAGGTCCCTTCCAACCTTACCATTTTATGATTCTATGACTTAACTCTGAAACCTCCTCACCTGCCCCCTCACAGCCAGGAACAAACGAGAGCTGCTGTGTGCCTCCACACTCCATCCCCTGCAAGGGCAGCCCCTGAGCTCTGCTGATGCCACCCCCACCTGATGCCAGAGAGAGCCTCAAAGCCTGAGGCTTTGCTTCAATCTCCCCACACTGTCCTGCCTGCCCAAGAACCACCCCATCTGCAGCAGTGTTTGCAGCTGATGCCAGATCTCATTGCTCTCTACAACTACCTGAAAGGAGGTTGTAGCCAGGTAAGGTTGGGCTCTTCTGCCAGGCACCCAGGCACAGAACAAGAGGACACAGCCTCAAGCTGTGCCAGGGCAGGTTCAGGCTGGGTGTTAGGGAGAAGTTGTTCACAGCAAGAGAGATTGCCATTGGAATGGGCTGCCCAGGGAGGTGGTGGAGTCCCCATCCCTGGAGGTGTTTAAGAGGAGGCTGCATGAGGCACTTAGTGCTATGAGTTAGTTAATTAGGTGTTAGGTGATAGGCTGGACTCGATGATCCTAGAGGTCTTTTCCAACCTGGTTAATTCTGTGCTTCAGTGGCCCAGAGCCTGACATCACCTCCCCATCACCACTCCTCGGCTACCTGCAGGAGCAATAAATTCCAAAGGCACACTAATGCCACAGTGGAACCTGTGCTGCTGCTGGGCTAAGACCAGCAGAAATCTGATCATTATCAGCACAAGATGATAAATGTTGTCTCATTTGTCAGAAGCACAATGTCCTCGTTAGGTTTGTGGTCTGCATTTTGCTTTAATTAGATCTTTTGCCAACGTTTTGAAAAGAAGCAGCTTTTTGAAATGCAAGATGCCAAAACTGGATCTGCAACAACCCTGATTGCCTTTTCTCTTTGTTTCCTTTCCTTCTCTTCCTTACCTGGCCAAAGCTATTAGCTGGACTCAGCCTGAAATTGCACGACTTGCCCCAATAAACAATTTGTCAGAAGAATTCCTCTTGGCTCTAAGAGGCCTGTTAGTTATTTGTCAGCAGTCAAAAACCCTGTTGAGTGTTTCCCATCTGACTCCTTAACAGCAGCTTTATTGCTCTGGGAATTAACAGGGGAAGATGTGATGCTTGCTATTCATTGCAGTCATCCCAAATGCCACTCATCTCAGCACACCACGGCTCCACAAAGCAAAAGCTGCTCTCTTTCCTCTGATGCACCTGGGTTTGGCAGTCATGGTGTCTTTTACCTCCAGCTTGCTCCCTCCATCCTCCCAGTCCTGCAATGTGCACTGCTATCCCCAGGCTTGAAGCCACACTGGGTGCCTTTATCCCTGTCCCCTCCATCCTCATCCTGACACAGAATCACATTCATTAGATTGGGGAGGATCTCTAGAGATCATCTGTTTCAACCCCCCTGCAGTAAACAGGGACATCTCCAAAGAGATCAGGTTGCTCAAAGCCCAATCAAGTTTGACCTTGAATATCATCAAGGATGGGGCTTCCACCACCTCCCTGGGCAACCTGTTCCAGTGTTCCACCACCCTTGTGGTAAAGAACTTCTTCCTGATGTCCAGCCTAAATCCACCCTTCTCTACCTTAAAATCGTTGCCCATTGTCCTATCAATACATGCCCTTGTAAATGGTTCCTCTCCAGCTGTCCCCTCTGTCCTCATCCCTGTCCCCTTCATCCCCATCCTGCCTCCTCCATCCTCATTCTGTCCCCTCCATCCTCATCCCCATCCCCTTCATCCCCATCCTGTCTCTTTCATCCTCATTTTGTCCCCTCCATCCTCATCCCTGTCCCCTTCATCCCCATCCTGCCTCCTCCATCCTCATTCTGTCCCCTCCATCCTCATCCCCATCCCCTTCATCCCCATCCTGTCTCTTTCATCCTCATTTTGTCCCCTCCATCCTCATCCCTGTCCCCTTCATCCCCATCCTGCCTCCTCCATCCTCATTCTGTCCCCTCCATCCTCATCCCCATCCCCTTCATCCCCATCCTGTCTCTTTCATCCTCATTTTGTCCCCTCCATCCTCATCCCTGTCCCCTTCATCCCCATCCTGCCTCCTCCATCCTCATTCTGTCCCCTCCATCCTCATCCCCATCCCCTTCATCCCCATCCTGTCTCTTTCATCCTCATTTTGTCCCCTCCATCCTCATCCCTGTCCCCTTCATCCCCATCCTGCCTCCTCCATCCTCATTCTGTCCCCTCCATCCTCATCCCCATCCCCTTCATCCCCATCCTGTCTCTTTCATCCTCATTTTGTCCCCTCCATCCTCATCCCTGTCCCCTTCATCCCCATCCTGCCTCCTCCATCCTCATTCTGTCCCCTCCATCCTCATCCCCATCCCCTTCATCCCCATCCTGTCTCTTCCATCCTCATTCTGTCCTCTCCATCCTCATCCCTGTCCTCTCTATTTTCATCCCTGTCTGCTCCATTCTTATCCCTGTCCCTTCCATCCTCATCCCGGCCCCTCCGTCGCTATCGCTGTCCCTTCCCTGCCCAGCCCTGCAGCCTGTGGCTGCGGCCAGCCGGGGCCCTCGTTAATTCGCGTAGCAGCGCGTCGGGGGCTGAGGTGTAATTAGAGCTCCTGAAGCCTGTCTCACGCTGTAATTGCCATGACAGGGGCCACAGCATATCCGCTTGTTAATTAGTAAACCACAATATCCCCGGGGCTCGTTGAGAGCTGCCTTAATTGTATTTCATCTGGAACAGAGGGATAATTACCCTGCACCAGCGCTGCCACTTTTAACATTTTTTATCCCCAAGTCTGTTTAAAAAAGAAAGGGGAAAAAAAAAAAAACAAACCAAAATCCAAACCCCAAACTGAGTTCCTCTTCCTCTCAATGGCCACTGCTGCTGGGACCACCCTCAGCTGCCCAGGGTCCTGGGTTTGTGCTTAGGCTGAAGGGGAAGGGCTGTGGAGCTGAGCTGTGTGGAGACAGCGTGCCAAGGGCTTTGCTCTTGGTATGTCCTTCAGACTGGTGGTGGCTGAGCTGCCCTTGCTTTGAGGGCACTTCACTTCTGTGTCCCTACATGTTGGGACTCCACCAGGAACCCTGTTTGCAGATGAAGGTTTGCTTGCTGGGAGTCCCATTTGGTGGGAATCCCAACCTTGCTGGTGGGCAGCCTCTGGGCATGACCACACTGGGCACTTCCTGGGCTTCCAGCTTGGAGGAACAGCTTCTGCCCAAGGAGGAGTGACCCAGGGTCTTCAGGCTGAAGTGCCCTTGAAATGCAAGAGTGAGCTGCTGTGGGCTGTGGGGAGGCTGCTGTGGATCTAGGAGGGCTTGGTGTAACAGTGCCAAGAGTGCTCTGGTGTTTCACACCCCCAGGGTGCTGGAGAACCAAGCTGATTGGGACCTGGGGCTGCTGAGTGCTGGAGGTCTCTGCTCCTACAAACCCTGTGGCAGCATGGCCTCAGCCTGCTTGGCTTTGATGGGCCCCAGACACAGACCCTCTTCTTTCTCAGTTCCCTTCTTGGCAATCCCTGTCTCACCAGGTAACCAGGGGTCTCCTAGGAGCTGGTTAGAAGCTTTTCCGTCCATGGGAAGGATCTCCCTGCAGGGTGTGAATGTGTCTGCATCTCTCACAGTGGTCATGGAGTGACCACAGAGGTTTGGTGTGAGCTGAAGAAGGTACTGAGGCTCAGCATCACCCTTCTGAAGGCACTGCTGGCCCCAGAGCCCCTCTGTGCAGCACCACAGGGCAGCTCTTGGGTGGTCCAGGATCTTGGGGGCAGGTTAGCCTGGGGAGAGGTGCTGATGAATGACATCTGTCTCTCTCCCTATTCTTCTCCCTGAGCTGACACAAAGAACTTGTCAGGGCTGATTCCTGCTGTTCAAAATATCACACAAAGGACAACTGGCCTTCAGGAGCTGGTTGCTAAATTGGTTTAAGTACCAGGCCTGACTTTTTTTTTCTGTTGGGAAGCTACCTGGAGCTCAGCCTTGAAGAGAAGATCTGTACAGCTGCTCCAAGCATTAGCAAAAAAAGAAATAACCAAAGCAAAGAGCCTTGAACATAATTACAGCCTAAGAGCCGCAGTGGGAACTCAGTGACCTGAAGCCATCTCCTGGACTTTTGTGCAATCAAAAGATTGACACTGCTGGGTCCTGAAGGCTGCTCCTTGGAAGCTGTTGCACCAGGGCTGAATGCCAGAGCAGGCAGAGGAGCAGCACAGGTGCTTGTTCCAAAGGTTGGAGCTAGAAAAGTGACTCAAATGCCATGGAAGAAACCAGATGGAGGCAACCACTGGAACGCTCCACAAGTAATTGAGGGCACTTTCAAGGGTGAGCATGAGGTGGCTGCCTGCCTCCAGGATGCTCTCTGCTGCTGCCATGCAAGCCACTGTCATTAGAGCTGGGACTGGAGTTTATAGCTGAGTAACCACAACAACTTTGCACAAATTAAACAGCATACCACAGGTTAATTAGATTTCTTACCACCGCCTCCATCCACTCGGCCCCGTTGTCTGCTGTCAGGAGTGGAGGTAACCTCCTGGAAATCCACAGGCATTATCACTGGGAGATGGCTAAACCTCACCCAGGGCAGCCACACCAGCCTGGGCATGGCTGGGAGATGCCACATTGGCTGCTTGGGAACCTCCTGGTGCGTCAGGTGAGACCAAGTGGAGACGAAGCCATCCTGCAGCAGCGCAGGGCTGGGCTGGATTCCCCCAGGCTGACGTTTCAACCCCACCTTCTCCTAAGCTGAGCTTTAAGCACAGGAGGCATCTGTGCAGAGTTTCTCTCCTTATGCCAGGGGGTGGCATGTGAATGCAAACAAACAAACAACAACAAAGCCCCCTCAGCAGCATCTGAGAGTGCAGCTTCAGGTTTTTAAACCAATTTCCTTCGACCCTGTCAGGGCCTGGTTTGTGTTTGCCAGACAATTATGTGGCTAATGAGGACAGCCACGGGTACATCAGGCGGGGTGAGGGGGAGTAAGGCTACGAAATGGTGCAGTGCTTTGGAGAACTGCTAACTAATGGGAGCTCCGAGGGCACGGCCCAGGGGCAGGGGGCACCTCATGGGGCTCCTGGTGCTTTTTTTTAAGGAGCTGGAGCAGGCAGCAGGCAGCAGGTACGAGGTGAAGGAGATTTCTGGTCCCTGCGTGGTGGCAGTTTGCTGGTTATCAGGGATACTTAGGGATAGTGGTGCTGGGTGCCACGGAGGCAGGGACAGGCACGAGTTCTCTGATGGAGCAGGAGGCAGCAGCCCAAAGTGCCCCACAGGGCTCAGCAAAAGAAGCTCGACAGCAGTGGGAGGAACTGAGCCTCACGACTGAGATCACCGCGAAAGGTCCTGGCTGAAGCCCTCCCAGCATGGAGCTTTGTGTAGTCTCTGCAGGGCTGCAGCTGCCTCCCAGCCCTCCCAGGAGGGTGAGGAAGGAAAGAAGGGAGGGTGCCTGGTGCTGCAGTGAGTCCTCACTGCCCAGCTCACCTGCAGAGAGGTGAGCAGCCAACTGTGGCCATGGGACACCTCCTCTCAGCTACCTCTCTGCCGGCTCTTCAGCTGTCTGCTGCTCCATGCTGGCTCTGCCATCTGTCAGCTGTGCAGGCTCTCCCTGGCACCCTGGCCAGCTGCACCCCTGCTCTCTGCAGGAGCCCAAAGCCATGCTCAGTGGATTCCAACCACAGCATCTCACGCAGCTCCAAAGGGACAGAGTGACCGTGCAGCTGCCTGGAGGGCTTTGTGTATTCCTTTTCAGACTCTTCTCCTCTCAGCACCTTCAAAACCCTCTGGGATAAAGTGAACCAGGACAGGTTCACCTGCAGCTGGATGGGCACACAGCCACAACTGTGGCAGAGCTGCTGGCACTTGTCCATCTTAAGACCTGAGTAGGAGACCGTCCAGATCCAACAACCTCAAGATGGAGATGTCGCTCTTAAACCACAGTTCCATGCCAGCCTTGCAATTCACCCTTGGCTTGGCTACTGTCACAGCAGGGTGCAGAGCTGAGCAACTCCTCCTCAGGTCCCTCTTCCTCTCCTGTCAGTGCCATCAGGGAGCTCCTGCCTCTCTTCCTTGGTAGAGGGGCTTGGGACAGAAAGGCACAGCCACAATCCGAGGCTGGAGGAAGCCTCTGTCCTCTCTCAGCCTTCCTGCTGGAGAGCAAAGGTGAGTGATGAGGATCTTGCAGAAGACCTCGGGGAGCAGCTGGCTCCTTGCTCTTCTTCCCACCCTTTCTGCTGCCTTTTGCTAATGCTCCAACATTTAGTCCCAATGCTCAGCTTCAGGCTCCAGCCATCCACCAAGTCATGCCAGGGTCCAGTGGCCAAGGAGCACACTCAGCTCATGGAGACATCTTGAACATCCTTACTGACTCTGCTCCAGTCCTGGGGTCCCACCAGGCCAGCCTAGGGCTATTGCCACCAGGTGCAGACTTTGGCACTCCAAGAACCATGACTGCCCCTTCCCTGTCCCTGCTGAGGCCACCAATCCTGTGCCTGCCTTCCACCTTCCTGGAAGAAGATGGGATGTGTGCTGGAGAGGCTCCCCTGTGACAGGACAAGGAGCAATGGATGGAAGCTGCAGCACAGGAGGTTCCAGCACAACACAAGGGGAACTTCTTGACTGGAAGGGTCCCAGAGCCCTGGCACAGGCTGCCCAGAGAGGCTGTGGAGTCTCCTTCTCTGGAGCCTTTCCAGGCCTGTCTGGATGTGTTCTGTGTGCCCTGAGCTGGATTGTCTGGTCCTGGTGTGGCAGGGGGCTTGGACTGGATGATCTCTTTGGGTCCCTTCCAACCCCTGATATCCTGTGATCCTGTGATCCCTGAGCACAGCAGCCACAGTGCACTCCCAGGGACTAATTTGTGCCCTAATTGGTGTGGAAACAAGTGCCAGGAAGTGCTGGAACACTGGAAGGGCAGCTCTCCTTCTCGGCTTCCTTCAGAGAAATGGTCTTAATTAAGAGTCTGTCTTGCAAAGAGATAATTTCCAGCTTTGTGTTGAGACAGGAGCTGAGGTGGAAGCTGTGGCTGAGACCAGCATCTTCTCCTTTCTGATTCTATTTGGCCGTGGCAAAGCAGACACAGGGTGCAGGTTCCTCACGCCTCTGCCTCCCCAGGCCTTAGCCAGCCTCCATAAGTGTTTCTCAGCCCCAAGAGCACTTTCCCAGTTTTATCCACAGGTTGGGTGCCACCAGCAGCAGCTCTCATCAGAAGTGCTCACATGAGTGCAGGAGACCTTTTTACCAGCCCAAGCTGTACCAGCTCCAGTGATGCTGAGTCCATGCCCATCGTCTCCACCAGTACTTGCATTTGGCTGTCCAAACTTTGTCTCACTTATTGGTTAACCTCAGGCTCTCCTTTGGGGCTTTTCAGTGGTGTGTTTGCTCTGGGCAAGCTGTCACCTCCCTGCTCTCAGTGGTGTGCAGTCCTGGCAGGTCATCTGCCCTAGCCAGCAGGGGCATGTTCACTGTAGAGGGTGACAGAGCACTGGAGCAGGCTGCCCAGGGGGGTTGTGGAGTCTCCCTCTCTGGAAATACTCAAGAACCATTTGAATGCTTGCCAGTGTGATCTGCTCTAGGTGATGCTGCTCTGGCAGGGGGGCTGGGACCAGATGAGCTTTGGAGGTCCTTTCCAGCCCCTGACATTGTTAGGAGGGGTTGCACACGACAAGCAAGCTGGAGTGGCTGCATGTTGCTTGGCAGGTGATACTGGAGCCCTTGGCACTGCGGGGGGACAGAGTGAGCCCTGCCACCTGTGGGAAGGGGCCTCTGGGCATCCGTGATGCCACCGAGAGCCGGACCTGGCGCTGCTGCCTTCAGAGCAGGGCTGGCATCGAGGCGCCCCAGCCCCTTCCCCGTGGCCTCGCCGTGCACAGCTGTTCCCTCAGAAATAGCTGTTGCCATGGTTTTTCCAAAGGAAACACATCTCTCTCCCCACCCCTTCCCCAGCACCGCCACTCCCCACCGCCTTAACCTTGTGACAGCAGGGATGACGCCGCTCCCTCCCAAAGGCCACTTCACGTAGCTATGGCAACAATTAGCTTGCTCTTCCTTTTACCTCGGGGGTGATGCTAGGCAGAGAGACCCACAGCTGCTCTCCCAGAGCGGCTGCTTCCCCGAGCCTTGTGCCCGCAGCCGTGGCTGGCATGTGCCAGCTCCCCGCTGCAGCAGCCCGGGCAGATGCCTCGCTTAGACGTGGGGACGCCTGCAATCCTCATCTGTCTCAGGTGGTGGGGACAAGGCTGCTGCGTGCTGTACGGCAGGATGTACCCTGGGATCCCATGCGAGCCCCAAGCATCTCAGCAAGGTTCTGCCGGCCTCCAGCAGCGGCTGGCACGGGGAGCAGTGAGGGAGCATCTTCATCCCCTAGGCTCACCCCAGAAGCGTAGGGAAAGGAGGTGGGGGAGCAGCTGGGTGTGCCAGAGGAAGGCTGGGAGCCAGCTGGGATTTCAGTGCTGAGGCTGGAAGCGTGGCAGGGGGGCATCTGGAGCCTGGATGAGCAGCCTGCAATGGTGCCTCTGCTCCCAGCAGCGGGCGAGTAAACACAGTGTGGAGCTGCTCGTTGGGTACATCAGAGCCACAGCTGCCGACTGCAGAGACTAAAATAAGCCTTTGCCTGCTTTTTATTCCTCTGAGCCCGGCAAGAGCCCACTCAGCGCCAGCAGCGGAGCCGGAGTCTATTCTTAGCCCTGCAGAGCAGGGAGCAGGAGTCCCTGCGCCGCTGCCACGGAGGGCTGGGGGGCGCTGGGTCCCATCCCCTCAGGGTCCCCAGGAGCCTGGCCTGACCCAGGCTGCCATTGAAGTGGGAGAGGCTGCACCCCAGCTGGTACAATGCTCTACGTTTTGGCTAAGGAGGAGCTGGGAAGGCAGGGGAAAGGAGGGATGCCCCAGCGTGTCTCTCAGCATCACTGCAGGGTTCCGTGTCCCTGGGGAGCTGCTGTGCTGCAGGAGGCTTTGGAAGGGGTCCTGCTTGTGCAAAGCTGCCTGTCTGCTTGGGCATGAGGTCCTCAAGCCACAGCTCCTTCTGCCTCTGGGGGTGGGAGGTTCAAGAGGAGTTCAGGGATCTGAGCTGAGATCACTTCTCGTCGCATCCTGTGCCAGCACCAGACCTGCTGCTGCCCACCCCAGTGCTTCCCCGTGGTTTCTGAGCGTGCTGCAGACCCTGATGACCGGGGAGCACTGGCTGCTGGCATCACACCATGCCCACATCGCACTGGGGTCCCTCTCTGATACGTGGGGAGATTTGGGGTGACCTGCAGACTGGTCTGGGGGAGCAGTGAGTAGAGCGCGGGGAGCAAAACGCCCACAGCTGGGCACACTGCAGCCAGCCCAGTGCTCGGCTTCAGAGTCCACCCCAGCCCCACGAGGCCGAGGGCAGGACAGGGGGTCAGGCAGGGGTGCAGCTGAGGGTGGGGGGCTCAGGGAAGGAGCCCCCCCAGCTCCATAGCAACAGGTACTTGCCACGTAATGGAGTCCTTTCCGCTCGGCCTCCGCAGCCGCCAGCCCGAGCCGCGTGGCCATAAATAATTCAATTTTCTCATTCACACACATGAATGCTGTGGGCCAGGGCTCAGGCTATGCTCAGCCTCCATCTGTCCAGGGGGGAAGGGGGAGGAAGGGCCTGATAATAGACTCCTGCATTTGTTTAACATGGATGAGTGTGGCCAGATGGCCTGGGGACAGGAGGTGGGAGTGGGGAGGTGGAAGGTGAGGGGTGCTATGGGGTGCTCCTGGCACCCTGAGTGGAAGCAGAAGAGGAGGCTGGTTCAGGGGTGGGCTCTGGCACCTCTCAATCAGCTCTGGCACCTAGAAATCAGCCTGAGAGATGAGCTAGATTCTATGGGCCTGCTCTGGCAGGTGTTTTGGACTCAATGATCTATGGAGGTCCCTTCCAACCTCTATCATCCTGTGATTCTGTGGTGTGAACTGTAGGGCTGGGAGTGGGTTAGGTGAGCTGAGGTAGCCCTTCTTTGCACCATGCATTTGGTGCCTTCCCACCAGAGGAGCAGGGTTGGGAGAATCACTGCACTGTGCTGAGCATCACCCTGAGACCACATCTCAACGTGAGCTGGAAGCCAGAGAGTCAATCCCCAGATGGAATAATTTAGCTGGGGAATGGCAAGTGGGAAGGTGCAAAGGATGCTGCTGCTCGCTGCCCTGTCCCACACCGCTGGGCAAGAGCCAGCAGCCTCTAAAACAACCCGGGAGAGCAACGCCCTGGTGACAGAGAGACACATTGCAGCTCGCCAGCACAATTAGCAGGCTTCAAGCCACCCCCTGGCAGGGGCACGGAGGGCCTGGCAGGAGAAAGCAAGGGAATTAGCAGGGTTAAGGAGCTGTGCTGGAAAAGCCTGCGTGGTGCTGCCGAGCAGCCCGCGCCTGCTGCGTGCACACGCCGAGCCGGGCTGGCACCAAGAGAGACTGCCTACTGCCTGGTGGCATCAGTCCCTCACCTTCCCCTCCATGCCTTGGGCACGCTGAGAGCAGCGTGGAAGCCAACAGCTTCACCCCTTCCTGGTGCCTGGCCAGAGGAAGGCATCGCTCCAGCCTATGCTGGCAGCCTGAGCCTTGAGTGGGCTCAGACCTCGGCTGCAAAATGCGGACCAGGGAGGAGCCTTGAAAGTGGAATTGGTCACTGCACCTTAACTGTGCCTCTCACAGGCAAAGGGTTGGGCTCCTGGCCACCACGGCGAGGTCTCAACCTCAGTCACCGCTGGGAGAAATCCTGGCTGGAGATGCCAGTCCTGCTTAGCACAGGCAGTGGAAAGCAGGCACCTAGCCTGGAGCTCAGGCTCTGCCGCCAAAGCCAGCAAAGGGCATTCTCAGGCTGCCAGGAGGAGGGTCAGGAGAGGAGCCTGTGCTCCTTATCCAGCACTGGTGTTGGGAGAGTTGGGAATGGGGGGAGGTGGAAGTGCCTGCTGGGAGGGGCAGGAGCGTGTTTGGGTACAACACATCTGTGTGCCTGTGTGTCTGTCTGTGTGCTTGTGTGTGTGTCTGTGTGTCTCTGTGTGTGGTTTTGTGTCTGTGTCTGTGCCTGTTTGTGTCTCTGTGTGTGTGTCTGTGTTTGTGTGCCCGTGTGTCTGTGTCTGTGTGTGTCTATGTGTCTCTGTGTGTCTATGTGTCTGTGTGTTTGTGTTTCTGTGTCTGTGTGCCTGTCTGTGTCTGTGTTCCTGTGTGTCTATGTCTGTGTGTCTCTGTGTGTCTGTGTCTGTGTGTCTGTGTATTTGTTTCTGTGCCTGTGTGTCTGTGTTTGTGTGTCTGTATGTCTCTGTGTGTGTGTGTGTGCCTGTGTCTGGTTTTTGTGTCTGTTTGTGTGCCTGTGTCTGTGTCTGTGTGTGTCTGTGTGTCTATTTGTGTGCCTGTGTCTGTGTGTGTCTGTGTGTCTGTGTGCCTCCATGTGCATGTCTGTGTGTGCCTGTGTGTATCTGTGTGTCTCTGCGTATCTCCGTGTGTGTGTGCCTGTGTCTGTCTGTATGTCTGTGTCTGTGTGCCTCTGTGTGTCTGTGTGTGTCTGTGTTTATGTGCATCTGTATGTGTCTGCTTGTGTCTGCATGTGTCTCTGTCTGTGTGTCTCTGTGTGTGTCTGTGTTTGTGTGTCTGTGTCCCTATGGGCCTGTGTGTCTGTGTGTGTGTCTGTGTGTCTCCATGCGTCTGGGTGTGTTTGGGTGTCCCTGGGCAGAGGCAGGATTGCTCCCCTGTTGCCATGCTCCCGCAGGGTTTGGAGGCAGTGCAGCAGCTCAGCCAGCACAGCCCTGGGCCATCAGGCAGGGCCAGCAGCTACTCCGCAACTCCTCCTGCCTGCTCCCTGCATCCATCTGCACGGACCAGAGTCAGACTCCACGCCCTGGCCCTGTTCAGCTCCACTCACACCTTTTAGCCCCCCGTGGAACAGGAGGCAGCCCTAGCCCATGTGGCTGCTGCTCAAGCAGAGCTCATGCCCCACACACAGCACAAGTGGGGATGAGCCCCACAGCAGCATACCTGTGCTAAGCCCCCTGTAGTTCTCAGTCGTGAACCCTGCACCCCTCTATAGGCATCTCCTCAGGACCTGTCCACAGGGCAGCAGCTTCCCCAAAGCTCCCTGGAGCAAGGTGGGTCCAGCCAGGGTTGCCCCATGCCATGCTGGGGAGTTGAGTGTAGCCAGAGGTCCCCAATTTGCTGGCTTCACCCACAGAGTGCACCCATGGCAGCAAGGGGGCAAAGGTGGCAGAACATCACAGGGGACTGTGGGTGTTTCCCCCCAGGTCCCCTAGGCCATGTGCTGGGAGGTGCAGGATGTGTCCCCGCACTTGAGCTGCAAACACCAAGGCCTCCCAGATTTCCACCTGCCAGACAATTTGGCTTTTGCCTCTCCCACTAAAAAAAAAACCCAAGGCCCAGCCCAAGCCCTCTGCATCCTTGGAGGGATGGGTGGCAGAAGCCTGCTGCTGCTTGTGCCAGCTCCCAGCCCTGCAGGAGTGGGACACAGAGAGCCCAGCTCCAGCAGACTTCTTTCTCTCCTAGAGTGCTCGGGGCAGCTGCATCCTTGGGTTTGTCCAGGTCCTCAAGGATGGACCCCTTCCCTGCCTGCCCCTTGCCCCCATGCCTCCTGGCCCTGGCCAGGCTGCAGATGCAGCCCACGCTACCAGCCATGAGGCTCATGCCAGCTGCCTTGCTCCCCACCACAGCTGCCCCGATGGGACCAGTGGTTCAGTAGCTGAGAGTCCATGCAGGCTGCAGTGGATCTGGATCTGCAGGCAGCTGCAGGCTCAGGAAGACTCTCGAGGGCTGCCTGGAGGCATCTGCTGAGTTTGGCGACCTGTGCGGTCACCATCGGGGTACGTCCTGTGGGAAGGGACACAGCCTTCCTCTTGCTGGGAATGCACGCACCGATCCCTACGCACACTGCTCCTCTCCCAGCCTCTCCCAGTTCCCAGACCCTTTCTCTGCCGCGCTCCTGCCTGCACACCCGAGTGACACCGAACACTGGCACTTACCTGCCGCCTGCCCTATTGGACACTGGGACAAAGCCTCGAGGACTGGGCAAAGATGGTCCTTCCCCCCTGTCAAGATGATGAGGGCAGCTGTTCTTCCCCTGCCTCTGCCTGCTCCTACAGCATTGCACCGTGTCTCCTGGAATCGTTCATGGCTCCTGGCATCACCCACATCTGCCAGCATCACCCCTGCCCCCTCCGGGCTTGGCCATGGTGGGTTTCAGGTGGCCAGCAAGGTACCAGCTCTGAGAAACCCCTCGACGAGGACCACAGCAGGCACAAGGAGATGCCCGAGGCTCTTTCCTGGATGGGGGGAGGTGTAAAAGGAAGGCAGATACCAAACACCAGGCATCTCCTGAGGTGGTCTGGGAATGCCACCTGGCAAGGGATGAAAACCCTTTCCACCCCCATACCTTAGTGCTACCCCTGGCAGGATCATCTCAAGCTCATTACACCACCTCAGGGGTTTTGTCGTCCCCGAGGTTGTCCTTTCTTCTGGAATGATTCCCCACGTCCTGCCCGGAGGTGTGGGGAAGGAGGCAAGGGCTCAGTGGGGGACAGAAGTGGCCGATCTTAGCTGGGGTACCCTCGCACGATGTGTTTGTATTCCAGGGGGACCACGGTGGGCTGCAGCCTTGAATGCCGCCGGTGGCGTTCGAGGCTGCAGCCCCCCGCGGTCCCCCGCGGAACAGGAGGTGCCCGATGAGACAAGGAATTCCCGGTGGGATATGGGGCGGGGGGCACGGAGCGCATCCTTACCTTGGAGGAGCCTCTATGGGGAAGGGATAGGGGACCCGGCTGAGGATGCTTGGGTCCCGGAAGAGCGGCGGTGGTGGAGGCAGGGGGTGCGGGGATGGGGTGGGATGGATGGATGGATGGATGGATGGATGGATGGATGGATGGATGGATGGATGGAGTGGGTGGGTCGGATGGATGGGGTGGGTCGGATGGGGGTCGCAGGTTTCCCCGCTCTCAGGTGCGGAGACAATAGCCAAGGCTCCTGTTGCAGCTGCAGACTGTCTCTTTAAACCCCTCACCAGCCCACAGGTGGCCCTGTCACCACCGTGGTCATCCATGACGTCATCGGGAGGGAGGGAAGGGGAGGAGGAGGAGGAGGGGGGAGAAACGCGATCCCCCTCCACAGCAAAAGTCCCCGAGCGCCCATGGCAACAGATTGCAAATGTCACTGCGCATCAGCCGGGAGGAGGCTGCCGGGCGGCCCCCCCACGCCTGGCNAGCCTGGCACGGGTGGGGGGTTTGGAGGGGGGGGGTAGCGCTGGCACGCCAAGGGTGGCAAGGGGTGGGGGGACGGGGCTGTCACCCCCGTGGATGGCATGGCGGGGACAGGGCCGTCACCATAAGGCTGTCACCTCACGGGTGGCACGGGGGGGGGTGGGGACACGGGGCTGTCACCTGCGATGGCACAGGGCTGGCACCCCCGTGGATGAAATGAGGTGGACAAAGCTGTCACCCTGCGGTGGGTGCACGGGAGGGGACAGGGCTGTCATCCTTCAGGTGGCACGAAGGGGACAGGACTGTCACCCTGTGGTGGGTGCATGGGAGAGGACAGGGCTGTCACCCCTCAGGTGGCACAAAGGGGACAGGGCTGTCACCCTGTGGTGGGTGCATGGGAGAGGACAGGGCTGTCACCCCTCAGGTGGCA
>WBNM01033193.1:0-15219 GCA_013399055.1 Ramphastos sulfuratus | reverse complement strand
TCTTGCAGCTGCAGCCTGTCTCTTTAAACCCCTCCCCAGCCCACAGGCGGCCCTGTCACCACCGTGGTCATCCATGACGTCATCGGGAGGGAGGGAAGGGGAGGAGGAGGAGGAGGGGGGAGAAACGCGATCCCCCTCCACAGCAAAAGTCCCCGAGCGCCCATGGCAACAGATTGCAAATGTCACTGCGCATCAGCCGGGAGGAGGCTGCCGGGCGGCCCCCCCACGCCTGGCACGGGGTGGGGTGTTGGAGGGGGGGGGTAGCGCTGTCACGCCAAGGGTGGCAAGGGGTGGGGGGACGGGGCTGTCACCCCCGTGGATGGCATGGCGGGGACAGGGCCGTCACCATAAGGCTGTCACCTCACGGGTGGCACGGGGGGGGGTNGGCACGAAGGGGGCAGGACTGTCATCCTGTGGTGGGTCCATGGGAGGGACAAGGCTGTAACCCCACTCGAGGAGCTGGCTGTGGGCAGGTCCAGCTCTTACCACAGGGCAAGGAGCAGCCAGGTGCCCCCACCCTGCTGCACCTGGGTGCTGCTGTCCCCCTACCCAGGAGGGTGCTGGTCCCCATCTGCCCCTGTGCTAAGAGGATCCCCATTACCCAGGGGTGGTGCCCAGCCTCAGCTGTCCCCAAGGGCACCCTGGGAGGACCAGGCACCCCAGTGAGTCCCCAGCTTCTGCCCCTCAGCTCCTACCTGTGCCCTGTTCTTGCAACAAGCTGTTCTGCACAGGCCAGGAGGGCTTTGGAAGATGTTTAAATCAGAGCTTGCCTTCAAGTAGCAAGAAAAGGGGAGCCCAGTCCCACACCCGCAGAGCAGATCCTGGTGGTGGTGATCCCATGAACAAAACTCACCCAGTTCCACTCCATAAAGAGCCTCTGGCACCACTTAAAACCAGAGCAAGGGATGCTTGGGTAGCAGGGAAAGGTTTCCTTGGTGCTGTGAAGGTCTGTGGGTGTTGCAGCCTGCAAACTTGGTTCTGATGGACCCTGACCCTGCTGACACTTGTCCAGTGTGGGGCTGGGGAACCACCATTCCTGGTCACTGTGGGCAGGACCTTTTCATGGCCTTTACAAAAATGTGTGTGAGCACATCCATGGATCCCCATGTGAGGGGAGCCTCAAACTCTGCAAATATGAAAGGAGCCACCCCCCAGGCTTGAGGAAGAACTAAATATTTTATATCCTTGGGTTTTTTTTTGGCAAAATGAGAGACATCCAAGGCATCCTTCTGCTCCCCTTGCTCTTCTCTCACACCAGCAAGAGCTTCCCTAGCTGAAGTTTGTTGATAACACCTCTAGGATGTTTCACCCTAAAAACCAACCAACCAAACAAACATGGGAGCAGCTGGCTCCTGCAGTGGCCACACAAGGTGAAGCATTTCTCCCCATGCTAGGCTCTTTTGCAGATTTCACCTTCCACCTGTATTAAAAAAAAACAAGCTAAAACAAACCAACAAACCCAGGTTTATTTTTCTCCCTGGCCTCGGCACAGTGAGGAAGTCAACAGTGACCAAGCCCAGCAGCCGTGGGAGGGGGATGGAGATGCTCAGGACGTGAAGGTTTGCTGCCTCTGTAAGCATCCCTACGAGGAGGTGGCTCAGCTTTTCCTCGCCCTGGTTTTGTACTGGTGGAGGAGCCAGGGTGGGAGCAGCCCACCCTTGCGATCTCCCCAGCGCCGTTCTCCTTCCACACCCTCTCTAATCCTGGGAAAGCAGCCATGGGATCCAGTCGGGAGGCTCTTGGTAAACAACCAAAGCAAGAACAGCAGAAGGGTCCTTGCTTCAGGAACGAGAGAAATCATCTAAATGAGCCCAAATAGGCTACAATTTATCTCTTTTTTTTTTTTAACCCACAGGCTGGCTCTGGAGGAACAGGCTGGAGAAGGAGGTGGCAGAGGCAGGGCAGTGCTGTGGTTGGTAGCACTGCTCTGGTGCTGAGGCTCACATCAAAGCCTGGATAAATGACTGTCCCCCCCAGGGCAGGAACCTCTCAGTTCTTGATTGATGCCATTTAGGGTGGGACAGGAGGATTTGCTTAGGGGAGCAGCCAAAGCAGGGAGCTGAGAGCTGGACGAGGAATGAATTGGGTGAGGGACCCCCTGGAGCATCCCAGCTGCCCAGCTGAGGGTCTGAGCTGCGGGGAGCAGGGATTGGCTTCCAAACACCACTTCTGCCATCACAGCCAGCCCAAAGAGCCCCAAAGGCATGGACTGGCAGATTGTCTGTGAAGCTGGAAGAGATCGGCAGCCTCCTGGACCACCCACAGTAACCTCCATACCCGTTCCCAGTAACCCTCATGCCAGCCTTCGGTAACCCCCGAATCGCCACCCTGGGCTCTGAACTGGAGCTTGCTGTCTCCCCCGGGCTGGGGACGTGTGGGTGGACACTCCATCTCCCCACTGTGCCCCAGCAGGCGTGGATGGGGACAGCCACACGTCCCCCACTGCTGGACCACCAAGAAGCAGCACGAAATGCTGCGGGAGGTGGGAAACTACATCTGGTGCAACGCTGCTAAGAGCCCTGGCATGGGCATCCTCCTGAGGGTGGGGTTCTGGCCCCACAACCCCTCCACCTCCCTCCCTCCCCCAGGCCAAAACAAGCAGGGACTAACTTTGCCAGGAGCCTTGTGACCACGAGGAGATTTATTTCACTTGATGCAAATCCCTGTCGACGGATGAAACTGCTCCAGTGAGGGTCCCTCGACCCCTTCCCCAGCACCAGGGAGGGGGCACAGCCACGAGGAGGTTGTGGTGCTGAGGTGATTAGCTCCGGAAGCACTAATTGGTGCTGTCTTAATGGCCCTTTTGTCCGGCGAGCTGGCTTGCGGTGCGTGTGTGCCGCTGCGCTTGTTTTGCTGCCAGCTGCTGTGTGGTTGGATGCTCTTTGGTATTTAGTTTGATCCTATTAAGGTGGATCTCAATTAATTAGGCAGGAGGCTGAGAGACAAAGCGAGACACTGGGGCCATTCATTTTTAGTACTGTCATCGCGCCTTCGGCAACTGGGAGCCGGCGGGGAGGTGGGAAAGAGACACTGGATACTGGGTGTATCCCGTGTCTCTTGTGCTGGGTGTGAGATGGGAATTGGGCAGGCAGGTGGAACGGCAGCGAGGTCCCCCCTGAGGAGTCCTCTGCTGCCCTAGGGTCGCCTGCCTGCTGTACAGGGGTGCCAGGCAGGCTGCCTTGCACCGCCAGCCTCCGGCAGGCAGCTGGGGCCACCCAGGTGCCATTCTCCGGGCTGGTGAGGTACTGCTGCACCTGCTGCTGCTGGGACCCGAAAGCAGCCCCCCCAAACACATGGAGAAGCCCTGGGAATTTCAGCCAGAGCTTTGAGGAAGGGGCAGCGCTGCTCCATCCCAGTGCCATGCTGGCTGGGTACCACTGCTGCATCCCCGTGGGGCCACCCACTCCACAGGGACAGAGTGCACCACCCCACCGGGATGGATTGCACTCATCCACAGGCACGGGGTGCACCCACCCCACAGGCACGGGGTGCATCCACCCCACATGAATAGGGTGCACTCACCCACAGGGATGGGGTGCACCCACCCCACAGGCATGGGGCACTCCCACCCTACAGGCACGAGGTGCACCCACCCCACACGAACTGGGTGCACCCACCCCACACGAACTGGGTGAACCCAGCAGTCTCTCCAGCACCCTGGGTTAAGCATTGTGCCTCACACCACCTGCTCCCAGCTCCTGTGCCCACTGGCTGAGTGGCTCCAAGAGCTGGTGCGGCAGCTCAGCCTTGGTGAGAGGCTGGCAGATGGATCTCAAGGGCCCCCTGACATTCCTCCTTCCTTCCCTTTGAAGGACAAGTGCCCCTCGGAGCTGCCCTCGCCGCTAATGCATAGGGTGGGGGTGGGGAGTGAGATGCTGCTAAAAGCCCAGGTGAGCATAGAGCTTTCAGTGCCCTTGAGAAGCCCAAAGGGGTGCCAAGGAGTGACCCCAGTCTGTGCTGCTGATGGCAAGGTTGAAGCCCATCTCAATATGCTGGCTGGCAGCAGGTTTGATGTCCCTTGGGGTGTCCTTAAGTGGGAGTTCAGAGTGCAGGGGATTCCTGGGGATGGAGGGGTGCAAGAGGGTGCTGTGACGGGGTGAGCAGGGTGCAGGATGGGTGCAGGGAGTGCTGGGATAGGGTGAAGGATGGGTGAAGGGGGGGTGAAAGGGTTCCGGGAGTGTCTGTGGTACGGGAAAAGGGGGAAAGATGGGTGCAGGGGTGATTGGACAGGATGCTGGGGTGCCTGGGCTGCAGGATGAGTACTGGGGGTGCAGAGTGGGTCCAGGCTGGGTGTAGCATGGGTGCAGCCCGGGTGCGGGGTTGCAGTGCCTGCAGAACGCGCGCGGGATGGGTGCGGGATCCCAGAGAGCGGGAAGGGCGGTGCTAAGGGTGCAGCGAAGGGAACACACATGGGCGCAGGGGGTGCGAGGGGTGCCCGGGTGCGCCCCGCAGAGCCCCTCCGGGCCGCCAGGGTGCGCAAGCTCCCTCGCTGTGCTGGCAGTCTGGCCCGGCCCGGCTCGCCTCGCTGGCTCGGGCGGCCAGAAGCGGAAGTCTGCGTGACCCCTCCCGTCGCGCCGCGGCGGCGTCGTGCGGCAGCGGCAAGATGGCGGCCGCCATAAAGTGAGCGGCGGCGGCGGCGGCACCCAGCGCCGGGCCCGAGCGGTGAGCGCAGTCGCGGCCTCCTCTCGCCCCGCGCCTCGCCCCACCGTGTGCCCCCTTCCCGGGTCCTTGCCTAACGAGGCGGCCACCGCGGCCTCAGTTTCCCTGTGTGGGCAGGAGGGAGGGAAGCTGGGGGCCATCGGTAGGCAGCTTTTCCTAGACACCCTCTGGCGCTCTCTGCGTCCCCACAGCCCCCGGGTACGCGAGACTCTCCACGGCGCCCCTCAGCAGGCAGGCCCGCGGGCCTCGCAGTGAGCTCCCAGGTGCCCCTCGCTCCGCTGCCTCCGTTCCGAGCAGCTCTCTGCCCCTTCCTGCCAGCGGGCAGCTCTGGATTATCGCTGTCTCCCCTCGCTTCCTCTCTGGTGCCTGTGTCTCCCTGCATTCCCTTGGTGCTTACTTGCGCCGTCTCCCCCAGCTCCTTCCATCCCCTCCGACGTGTCCCTCCTCAGCCGACAAGCCTGCAGATCCCATCCCCTCCTGGCGCGCTGGGCTTGTCTCCGAGCGCCTGGTTTCCCTGCTACCTGCCACTGAGGCCTTTCCTAGTCTCCACCTCTCTTTCCAGCGTCTTCCTGTGTCAGCTCCCTCTTTTCCGGAGGCATACTTGCACTTTTCAGCTCCGTGGGTGCTGTGGGACCTTTCCCCACCTCGTCTGTGCAAACAGGTGCTCCCTGGCCTGAGTTCTGCCCCGGCCCTGAGTAGTCCCAGGGCACAATGTGCTGTGTCCCTGGCAGGGTGGAGGGGAAGTAGAGCTCTGACCATGATCTGTCTCCCTGGCAGGGTGAAGATGAAGTAGAGCTCTGACCATGGACCATGATGTCCCCACAATCAGGCCCCGCCGCATCCAGAACCAGAATGTCATCCACCGCCTGGAGCGTCGTCGCATCAGCTCGGGCAAGGCTGGCACCCACTGGCACCAAGTTCGCGTCTTCCACCAGAACGTCTTCCCCAACTTCACCGTGGTCAACGTGGAGAAGCCGCCCTGCTTCCTGCGCAAGTTCTCCCCCGACGGCCGCTACTTCATCGCCTTCTCCTCTGACCAGACCTCTCTGGAGATATATGAGTACCAAGGCTGCCAGGCGGCAGAAGACCTCCTGCAGGGCTACGAGGGAGAGATCCTGGCCAACGGCAACGACCAAAGATCTGTCAACATCCGGGGACGCCTCTTCGAGCGCTTCTTTGTCCTGCTGCACATCACCAACGTGGCCTCCAATGGGGAGCACCTGAACCGGGAGTGCAGCCTGTTCACGGACGACTGCCGCTACGTGATCGTGGGCTCCGCCGCCTACCTGCCCGAGGAGCCTCACCCGCCCTTCTTCGAGGTCTACCGCAACAGCGAGTCGGTGACCCCCAACCCGCGCTCCCCCTTGGAGGATTATTCCTTGCACATCATCGACCTCCACACAGGCAGGCTGTGTGACACGCGGACCTTCAAGTGCGACAAGGTCATCCTGTCGCACAACCAGGGGCTGTACCTCTACAAGAACATCCTGGCCATCCTCTCTGTGCAGCAGCAGACCATCCATGTCTTTCAGGTGACGCCCGAGGGCACCTTCATCGACGTGCGGACCATCGGCCGCTTCTGCTACGAGGACGACCTGCTCACGCTGTCTGCCGTGTACCCCGAGGTGCAGCGGGACAGCCAGACCGGGATGGCCAACCCCTACAAAGAGCCCTTCATCAACTCTCTGAAGCACAGGCTGCTGGTGTACCTGTGGAGAAGGGCTGAGCAGGATGGGAGCGCGATAGCTAAGAGAAGGTTCTTTCAGTACTTTGACCAGCTGCGGCAGCTCCGCATGTGGAAGATGCAGCTGCTGGATGAGAACCATCTCTTCATCAAGTACACCAGCGAGGACGTGGTCACGCTGCGGGTGACAGATCCATCCCAGGTACTGCCTGCCCCCTCGGGCTGCCCCTTGCTTTGCGGCAGCTGCAGTGCTGTGAGCTGTGTTGCTTAGCTGGGTCCGTGAGCGTTGTGTGAAGTGCTCAGGTTGGAAGGGAGCTCAGAGCTCAGCTACTTCAACCTTCTCACCATGCCCAGGGACACCTCTCAGCTACATTCAGCTGCTCAAGGCCTCGTCCAGCTTGGCCTTGAACACCCTCAGAGAGGAGCCTGTGCCAGACTCTCACCACCCTCCTACTGAACAGCTTCTTCCTCAGCTCCAGTCTAACCCTGCTCTACCTCAGCTTCAAACCATTCCCCCTTGGCCTGTCTCTAAGCACTGTCAGCAAAAGTCCCTCTGCAGCCTTCCTGCAGGATCCCTTCAGCACTGGCAGGCAGATGTTATTCCCTAGGTATTTGCTTTCCATGTGCATTGTTGTGGGAACGTTTGGCACCTCTTGACACTGAGTAACTCTATTACCTTTTGTTGTCAGTTTCTTTGCTTCCTTCTCCACTCAGAACGTTCTGACAGGGAAATGATCTGATGTGGTTATCCCATCCCCTTTCTCCAGGGATTGCTCCCTCTGCTGCTACATACATGTAGAGCCCTCTTGCCCTCCCACATCCCCAGCTAATTTTATTTTAGCTGATTTTTTCAGATACTACATTGAGACTGCAGAGGTGGTCTCTCCCTTTCTCATCTACCTTCAAGCACATTTTCCAGCTGTAACAGCTTTCCTTTTCCTCCCCAGAATTATCTTTTGTGGCCTGCCTACGTCCTTGCTCTTGCAAGCTTCATAGTGTTTATGGTCTCTTGGAATTGGAGTAGCAGCTCTTGGATCTACTTAGTGTGCCAACTGCTTCTCCTTTCAGTTTAGCACTGAAGAAGTTGAATTAGAGCAAATATAGCTCAGTCACTTCCTGCAGATGATCATCTCTTTGCACTCCTGTCAGAGTGGTGGTCAGCTTTTCAGCTCTGTGAAGCTGAGGAGGATGGATTTTTTTTTTTTTTTTAACCTGTTCTTCCTTTAATCTGCTTGGGGTTTATTCTCTTGAAAGCATTCAGCATGAATTTGTACTGGGTGTCCAATGCTGCACTGAGGTCTGATTATTCCTTAGATGCTTGTTTTCCTTCCATACTCTTCTTGTCCTCTCTGCCTTTGCCAGGTCCAGGATTTAGATCCTAGAAGAAACACAGTTGTTCTTCCTGTGCTTTCTTAGGCTCAGGCTTCCAGGAAGATCACAGAATGGCTCAGGTTGGAAGGGAGCTCAGAGCTCAGCTGCTCAGCTGATGGGGACATCATGTCCAGGGACACCTCTCAGCTAGACTCAGTTTCTAAAGGCCTTATCCAGCCTGGCCTGCAACACCCCCAGGCTGGAGGTAGCCACAGCCTCTATGGGCAGCCTGTG
The DNA here is from genome assembly GCA_013399055.1 of Ramphastos sulfuratus. Classification (NCBI taxonomy): domain Eukaryota; kingdom Metazoa; phylum Chordata; class Aves; order Piciformes; family Ramphastidae; genus Ramphastos; species Ramphastos sulfuratus. The sequence continues at coordinate 7,271 of WBNM01033193.1, read as the reverse complement.
CCAGACTCTCACCACCCTTGTGCTGAAGAACTCCCTCAGCTCTAGTCTAACTCTGCCCTGCCTCAGCTTCAACCCATTCCCCCTTGGCCTGTCTCCAGGCACCCTGATGAAAAGTCCCTCTGCAGCCTTCTTGCAGGATCCCTTCAGGCACTGGCAGGCAGCGCTAAGGTCCCCTTGGAGCCTTCTCCTCTCCAGGCTGCACCCCCCCAGCTCCCTCAGCCTGTGCGCACAGCAGAGCTGCTCCAGCCCTTGGAGCATCTTTGTGGCCTCCTCTGGCCTCACTCCAGCCGCTCTGTGTCCTTCTGCTGGAGATGCCAGACCTTGAGGCAGGATTTGAGCTGGGGTCTGAGCAGAGCCAAGGGACAGAATTCCCTCTCTTACCCTGCCACCCACACTCCTCTGGATACAGCCCAGCACAATACCTGGGCCTTTTCTTGTGAGGACATTGGGACTGAATGAGGGCATTAACGTCTCTCAGGCTTCCATTTTTGTGCCAGCAGGGTACCTGGAGGGCACAGTCTTTTGTGGGCAGTAGTGTAGCGCACAGTAGACTGAAAGGACTCATCTCTGTGTGATGGAAATATTAAGGAGGGGAAGAAAATAATGTCAGCACACAAAGGACAGAAATAATTTGTGGCCAGCTAGCACTAGATTTAAAATAATTTTGTCAGCAGGAATAAGAATTAAATTTGGCACTTTCAGAAAGTGTTTTGGATTTGGTGGAGGGCAGAGAGGAAGAGAAAAACAGGAATTCTGACATCCAGTTTGAATTGAAAAATTGGAAGCCCATTAGGTTTTCTTCATAAATAATCAGAGTTAAGAGGTGGATAATTTAGTTCCCGTTGAGACATTTGAATAGCAGAATGAATTAGTGTGAGGCTCTGGGGCTCTCTTGTGCTGCAGACACTTTTGGGTAGGGGCTGTGGTGTCATGTGGGGAGAAGGAAAGGGGACAGCTTCCCCCCACCTGTGCTCTCCTGCGTAACCTCTGCCTCTCTCCCCAGCCCTCCTTCTTCGTGGTGTACAACATGGTGACCACAGAGGTCATTGCTGTGTTTGAGAATACATCTGATGAGCTGCTGGAGCTGTTTGAGAACTTCTGTGACCTCTTCAGGAATGCCACCCTGCACAGTGAGGCTGTCCAGTTCCCCTGCTCGGCTTCCAGCAACAACTTTGCCAGGCAGATCCAGCGCCGGTGAGCCCCTGGCAGCATGCTTTATACCGTGTAGGCACCGTCTGCTGAAGGCTAGTATCACACACCCATGGCTCCCTGGCACAGCCACTGCCCCTGGGCACTGTGCTCTGCCTTCTACGTGCTTCATCTTGCAGCCTCATCCATCTGGTTTCATGTTCATAGAATGCCTCAGGTTGGCAGGGACCTCAGAGCTCAGCTGCCCCACCCTCCCCACCATGCCCAGGGACACCTCTCAGCTACACTTAGCTGCTCAAGGTCTCATGCAGCCTGGCCTGCAACACCCCCAGGCAGGAGGCAGCCACAGTCTCCCTGGGCAGCCTGTGCCAGAGTCTCACCACCCTCTTACTGAAGAACTTCTTCCTCAGCTCCAGTCTAACCCTGCCCTCCCTCAGCTTCAAACCATTCCCCCTTGGCCTGTCTCTAGACACCCTGATGAAAGGTCCCTCTGCAGCCTTCTTGCAGGATCCCTTCAGGCACTGGCAGGCACTCTAAGATCTGCCTGGAGCCTTCTCTTCTCCAGGCTGCACACCCCCAGCTCCCTTAGCTTGTCCTCAGAGCATTCCACAGCATCTCTCTTGCTGCACAAAGGAACAAAGCAGCAGCAAGAAGGAAAAGAGATTTGGAGGGAAGGTGTTTCCAGCTCTCCTTCAACAGGAACTGTGCTGGAGCTTTTCCAGGTGTTCCTGCCCAGCAGCTTCAATCCCTGCAGATAAGATTTGTCAAGTTGTTAGTGTTCTCCAGTGGAATGTGTTTTGCTAAGTGGCATTCCTTGAGTTTAGTGTGTACCAGGCTGTGTTCTGCAGCATTTTCTCCACTACCAATCACAAGCTTCTGATTCTCATCAAGCTGTGCTAGGCAGGAGAAAAGGAAATTCATCAGCACAGACCTGTTGTGAAAGCTGAGCTAAATGCCAAAATCACCTGGGTTTCTCAATATGCTTTTAGCAGTCAAATGTGGCCTTAATGAGGCAGGGTGTTGTTCCTCTTGGAATGCATCTTTAGGTGACTCAGGGTATTTTTTTTCTTCCAGTGACTTGTTTCACATCATCCAGAGTGCTTGGCAGTCACTTAGAGGCATGAAGCTGCTGTTGATTCTAGGTTGACGTCATGTAAGGAAGGGGAAGTTGGCTCTGCCTGTAACTTTCTAGAGCTGCCTGTCAGGAAATCCTTAGTGCTTAGTGGGAGGGAGAATGAGAGAGCTCACCACAGCCACCTGAAGAGCAGCTCCTGCCTTCTGCTGAAGTAGAGATCCTCTCTACTTCATCTTTTCATCTCCTCGCCCACGAGGGCCTGCAACAGGAGTGTTTAACTTCCATAGCAAAGTATAATGAAACATCCTCCACAGAGCTTTTGGCTAAGTGTTTCTGGTCAAAGGGAACTGTTTTACCCTCCTTCCTGTAGGCCATCCATGCAGCTGAGCTGGCTGCTCTAGCACAAGAAAAGCTCAGATTTACTTGGAAAGAGAAATCCAACCTGGATTAAGCTCTCCTCCAGGAAGAACTCAGCTTGCCATAATGTCTGAAGAGCTTTCAGCTTCTCCTCAAGATTCTTCCTAATCTAAGGTTTCTCCCTTTACACATGTAAAATGTGGAGGGGGATTCTCCAGCTGACATTAAGGACTCAGCTGTTACTGGGAAACCCTCTGGCTTTTACTGATGCTTTTTCCAGGCTTCGTGGTAAAGCCTGGACTGACTGATTAGCTGCTAATCCACCTCTACCCTCTTTCTGATCCTCTTCATTTCCTGTACTGCAGAGCAGCTGGGGCCAGACCTTGTGGGTAGGCAGTGTTGTCCTTCTGTCAGCTTGAACTTCCAGAGCAGAAACAGTAATGATGAGGGAAGATAAAAAAGGTCACCAGAGCTGGCTGATGTTTGAATCGCTGCCATACATCATCTCTGGAAGCAAGCTGCCTCCACTTCTTGCACTGCTCCTGCTTTTCTTTCCCTATCAGTTTGTTTCCTCTTCAGGTCCTTTCAGCTGTGCTCTTCACCTGTGGCCTTTGTGAGTAAAACCTCCTCCTTGCTTTGCTGCAGGTTCAAAGACACCATCGTGAATGCCAAGTACGGAGGGCACACGGAGGCTGTGCGGAGGCTGCTGGGCCAGCTCCCAATCAGTGCCCAGTCCTACAGTGGCAGCCCCTACCTCGACCTCTCCCTCTTCAGCTATGATGACAAGTGGGTGTCAGTCATGGAGCGCCCCAAGACCTGTGGAGATCACCCTATAAGGTATGGAACGTGCTGAGATGCTGGGTGTGAGGAACAAGTTCTGCACCAGGAGGGTGCTGGAGCACTGCAACAGGTTGTCCAGGGAAGTAGCTGGGGCCTCTTTCATGGAGATACTCAAGGTGAGGCTCAGCAAGGCTCTGGGCAACCTGATCCAGTTGAGGATTGCAGAGGCGTTGGACTGGCTGACCTTTGGAGGTCCTTTCCAGAGCATTCTGTGTGAACAGAGCAGTGTGAGTGTAACTGCATCACCTTGTGTCATCAGATGTGCAGGGAAGAGGAGCAGACTGAGGCCTCTTTAGGAAGTCCTTTCACCAGAGGGTTTGTTTCAGCAGTCCCACACAGTTTGTCTCTCTTCTTTCAGTACTCCTTCACCTTGTGTGTGCAGATGGGATCTTTAGCTCCTCTCCTTCAGCTGTCCTGGGGAGGGATTGGGTTGTGAAGCCTGAGCCTCTTCTGTGGGAATGCTTTTGTTCCTCCTCCTCCTCCTCTCGTTGCATTTCTGCTGCAGTGATCCTGTTCTGAGTGCCTGCCTCTCTGGTCCTTTAAGCTTGTGCATTGAGCTAGTTTGACCTGTGAATAGAAGAGCAGCTGGGTGAGGTGCTGCTTGGGATGCTTGTGGCATTGATTTTAGCTATTTTCAGACTTCCCTTGTTTACAGTTCTCATCCTGGGAGCTGTGCTCCTCTTCACACTCCTTTCAGGGAGCTGCAGGAAATTTGTTGCTCTGGTAGGAATCTTAGGGCCAGTCTGTGCCTCTTCTGCCTGAGTCTTTGCTGCTGGCAGAAGGAATAAGTCAGAGCTTGGGAATAAGGAGGTTTGCAATGCTCCTTGCAGAAACACCAGGACTGTTTATTTCTTTCTGTTGCCCCAAGTAGCGGTGGTTAAAACCCTTCTCCGTGGCCAGGCTGAAAGGCTCAGAGAAGCTTGAGTTCTCCAGGCAGAAGATTCCTTCCACTTAGTGCTGCAGAAGCAAACCTATGCCCTGGAAACAAAGAGAGCCTGCAATGCCTAAGTGCTTTGTTTAGTGACTACACACGTGTTGGAGGCTCAGGCAGCCCGGGGAGACCATTCTGGCCAGTTTCCCAACTTTTGTTTTCATCAATGCATTCTCAAAAAGTGGTTTCATGTCTCTCCCGGCCCTGACTCAGGTGGCAGGGAAACTCTGATTATTCCAGGGCTCTCAATTCCCAAATTATGTATATTTAATTGAATTTTTCTGCCTGTATGATTCGGTTTGATCTCCCAACTCCCATGTTATCTGCAGAGAAAAGCTTGCCCTTTTCCCCCTTGCCATGCTCGACGTTGGGAAAACTTGCAGGGCAGCAGTTGTCTGCCAACAGCCAACCTGCCTGTGGCTCCTGCAGACAAAAAGGGAGCAAAACCGCAGTCGTTTGCTGCCGTTAAGTCTTTGTAGTAAACAAAGCCAAGTCCCACCTTCCCTCCTCCCCTGAGCAGCCCGGCAGTTCAGAGCCAGGGCTTTTAAAGCTCAAAAGCTGTGCAGAGTCAATTAAGACCTGAATAGGGCCTCCGAGCAGTGGGGCTCCTGTTTTTGGGGAAGCAAGCAGAAGATGAGGCGTTAACCTTCACCGTTCGGCAGCTGAAAGGGTGCCGGTGCCGCTGCCTTTCTCCCATTCAAAGCGAAAGGATTAATGAACTAATGCTGCAGCCTGGCGTGCTGGTTACAGGGCTTGGAAGTGAGGGGCCACGGGGCTGGTAACCTAAGTCCTGAATGCTGAACCCTTCTGAAGCCGAGGTGGGAAGATCTCCACGCCTTGCTTTCAGCACCTCTGTACACGGTGTCTTTTTGTTTAACCCTTTGTGCCTTTCTGCAGCCCAGGAGGTGCAACTCTCAACTTTGGCTGCTTGAGACACCAGTGGCTGCAGAAAAGACTTCAGGTTCCCATCACCACCATCTTCCAGTAGCTTTCCAGGAGGCTTGAAGAGATATTCAGTGGGTGAAATGATGGCACTTGTGAGGAAGAGGCTCTAACACAGCCTTACCTATAGTAGGGGCTCTCTAAAATCTGTCTAGATGGTTAATAAGGAGCCATTTAACAAAAAAAAAAAAATTGGTCTGCAGATAACTCTTCCATTTTCATAGAGTTTGAAAAGGCTGCTCTTGCTGTTTCTGTTGACATACAATTTTATATTGCAGTGCCTAATTTATCCCCAGAGTGAGAGCCCATGGAAATGGCCTCTGATTGCAGAGCACTTTTACAAATACACTTAAAAATACCAAACTGAGCACATCTTGGAGATTACAGGGAGCTTCGTTTTGAGGAGTAAATTATTGTGAATTGGGGGGAGAGGGAGAGAGAGAAAAGCAGACGAGGGACTGTGCTTTCTTTAAAGAATGACCCTCTGCATACCCAGCCTCGTGTAGGAGGGAAAGGGCTTTTTGAAAAGCCAAATACCAAGATTGTGACTCTCTCGCTGGGTTCTTGTGTGCAATTTTCAGGCAGGGCTGGCTGGCACTCTGATTCGCAAGGAGGGAGAGGAGAGTGGCCCTCCAGGAAGAACATGAGGTTCTCAATAGGCTGTGTTGTTAAAATGTGGAGTGTGTCTGCTCCTGAAACAGCATTGCCTCTCTCTGTCATCACCCCTTCTGCCAGGCTGAGAGCTGAGTGCATCACGGCGCTGGCGGCGGAGGGGGGGAGATGTGCTCTGAGATTAAAAGCATTCTCTCAGTTAAAAAGCAGGAGAAAATGCAAAATACCCACATGGACTAAGTGATGGTGGGGAAAGGAAACAGCTGGCAGACAAAATGGCAATTCTGTGCCTGAAACTGAAAGAGCAGATGAAATGGGCTGGGGAGCTCAGGCAGCATTGGGCTGTGAGGGCTGGAGTGGAGGTACCACATCCAGAAACCTCCATCAGAGCTGTGGGGAGGGGAGGATCGCAGGGCAGTGGTGGTACCTGGGCTTGTGCTGGTTACACAGAGTGCAGAGAAGGTTCAGGAAGCAAGGAGCTTCCCAGACCTGCCTGTCTCCAGCACTGCTTGCCTCAGCCCCCTGGCAGTGTTAGCTTTGTGCTGAAGCTGTGTTCTGAGCTCACCTATCTGGAGACACCAATGATCTTCACCCACTGGCAGGTTTGTGGGTGACAGCACAAGGATGAACTTTCCTTTGCCTCTGCCCCTGCTCTGATTGTTGAATGTGATCCACTTCTTGTCCTGCTTATTTTGTTACTGCTACTTTGGATGGAAACCTAGAAGGAAATCTAGAAGGAACTGCAGAGCCTTGCTTGAGCTGTGAAGTGCTGCTTAGCACCTTGAACAGAACTGGGTCCAGCTGTTCACCATCCTCAAATGAATGGGGACAGAGTCTCAGGACCAGCAGGGTAAAGCTTGTCTGGCAGCAGCAGCAGAAGGGAGGGGTGGCCTTATACCTGGAATGAAGGCCATTGCTAAGAGAAATGAGCTCTGTTCTGTACAGTGGATCTGCTTTAGGGATTGAGGGGAGCAGGCTGCATTGGGGGTGGAAAGCCAGCACAGGAGGGGGCTGGGCAAAACTTGCTCCCCCTTGTGATGTCCACTAACAGGAATCATAGAATCTTAGAATGGAAGGGTTGGAAGGGACCACAGAGCTCATCTCCTCCAACGTCCTCACCACAGGTAGGGACACCTCTCAACTAGACTGTCCTGCTCAAGGTCTCATCCAGCTTGGCCTTGAGCAGCCCCAGGAAGGAGGCAGCCACAGCCTCCCAGAGTCGCACCGAATGGCAGGCAGAGTTCTCTCTTTGGTGCTAAAATGAGATCAGCCTTTCCTAGATGAGCTGCCTTAGGAAGGACTTCTCTGTACAGCCAACCACCTGGCTGAGGATTTGCCCCGAGAGAGTTCACAGGCTCACAGGAT
>WBNM01033192.1:24255-36592 GCA_013399055.1 Ramphastos sulfuratus | reverse complement strand
CTCTCTCTTTCTCTCTCTCATTTTCCCCTCTTTGTTTTATTTTTTCTCTTTATAAAAAAAGTTGGAGGGAATCAGTGAGTGCCATAAATAACAAAATAAAGCTATTGATCAGCACTGATCAGATGCCTCCCAGGCTGCAGGGCTGCAGCTCTCTCAGCCTCTCCTTGCAGCAGCTGCTCCAAGCCCCTCAGCATCTTCCCTGGCACGTTCCTGAGCTGCCCATACTGGGTCAGGGCCTGCCATGATGCCATCCAGGTGCTCAGTAAGATGTGGGGTGCTTTGGATTTGTTCTTCACCTGCCAGGACCTTGTAGGGGTCTGGAGTGAGGCAGGCAAGTGAGCTGGGACTCCACAGCTGAGTGTAGGAGTGCCAGGGAGCTGCCAGCATGCTCCTGGGGCTGCAGCTGAAGATGTCACTGTGATTAATGGGGAAATTAATAAGCAATTAATGTGCTGCAGAGCATGGCTGCAGCCTTCATCCCAGCCATCCACTCAGCACTCATCCCCTTGGTCTGGCAAACAGGGTCCAGAGCAGCCAGGGCTGGTGGTGATGCTGCATCCAGATCTCCTCCCTGATGCCACCCAGATGCACTGGCCCAGGAGGCAGCCTGCTGTGCAGGGCAGGTGAGGAGAGGGGTTGGGTCTGCACTAATTAATGGACTTTAAATTGATTCAGTGCAGTACCCTTAGAAGGAGTGCCCTGAAAAGTCTGTCTTGGGCAGCCTCTCTCTGGAAGCTGCTCCAAGTGCTTGGCACCACAGCTTCACATTTTCCCTGCCCTCCAGCATTGCTCTCAGCTCATCCTTCTGCTTCTTGGCTCTCCCAGCTCAGCCTGCACTTTTACATCTCACAGACTGCACTGGGCTGGAAGAGACCCTCCAGGGGCATCTTGGCCAACCCCCTGCAGGCACAGGGACAGCTCCAGCCAGAGCAGGCTGCCCAGGGACACCTCCAGCCTGACCTTGAATGTCTGCAGGGATGGGGCCTCAAGCCCAGCCCTGGGCAGCCTGTGCCAGTGTCTCCCCACCCTCACTGTGCAAAGCTTCCTCCTGTTGCCCAACCTAACTCTGCCCTGCTTCAGTTCCAAACCATTGCCCTCAACCTGTGCCCACAGGCCCTGCTGAGCAGTCCCTCCCCAGCCTGCCTGCAGCTCCCCTTCAGTTACTGGAATGCAGCTCTGAGGTCTCTCTGCAGCCTTCTCCAGGCTGAACAATCCCCATTCTCAGCCTGTCCCCACAGCTGAGGTTCTGCAGCCTCTAATCACCTTGGTGGCCTCCTCTGGAACCTCTTCCAGCAGCTCCAGGTCCTCGTGCTGGGGTCCCACAGCTGGCCCTAGCCCTGCAGCTGAGGTCCCCAGAGCAGAGGGGCAGGATCCCCTCTCTCCATCTCTGGCCATGCTGCTTTGGATGCAGCCCAGGGTGAGATTTGCCAGGTGATGCCTCCCAGCTGCCCACCTTAACCTGCTTCTCCACCCTGCTGCCCAGGCTCTCTCTGTCACCTTAAAGCCCATCATGGTGCTCTGCTGATGCCCAGAGCTGAGCAAGAGCTGCAATATCCACTCAAGGCAGCGTCCTGGAGCTCCATTTCAATGTGATGTTTGCTTCTGACACCTCCCCCTGAAATCACCAAGTGACAGTTTGCAGATTTTGGCATTTAGGAGCAATTGGAACAGGAGAGAAACTTCTACCTGCAAGGTTGTTTCAGATTGGGAATCAAAGTGTTCTATGCAGTGGCAGCTGAGGTTGTGCTGTTGGTAAGGGCCTGGGGTGGGTGCTCTGTTGGGAAACAAGCAGGGGGTGGTGCTGGCATGCTCAGGGGTCTCAAGAAGTTGATGCTCTTCTGCAGGAAACCCTCAGCAGCTCTGCTGAGAGCAGCCAAATCTTGCCCACCTGTGCAGTGCCACCTCTCTCCTCAGCCACAAGGCTTGGGGCAGTGAGGCTGGAAAGCTGCCTGGGGGGCCTGGGCAGGGGGGTGTCTAATCCACAAGCAGCTGAATGTGAGCCAGCAGGGTGCCCAGGTGGCACAGAAAGCCAAAGGCATCCTGGCTGGCATCAGAAATGCTGTGTCCAGCAGCAGCAGGGAGGGGATTGTGCCCTTGGACTCTGCTCTGGTGAGGCCACACCTGGAGTGATGTGTTCAGCTTTGAGCACCTCAGTGCAAGAGAGATGTGGAGGTGCTGGAGAGGGTGCAGAGGAGGGCAAGGAAGCTGGGAAGGGCCTGGAGAGTAAATCTGATGGACTGAAGGAGCTGGGGGTGGTTAGTGTGAGGAAGAGGAGGCTGAGGGGAGACACTGCAGAGAGCAATGAGCTCTGCCCTCAGCCTCCTCTGCTCCACACTGCACACCCCCGGTTCCCTCAGCTGCTCCTCCCCAGCCTCTTCTCCAGACCCTTCCCCAGCTCTGTTGCCCTTCTCTGGACCTGCTCCAGCCCTTCAATATGCTCATGGCTTCCTGCAGCTACCTGAGAGGACCTTGTGGAGAGGCTGCTGCTGGTCTCTGCTCACAAGTGATAGAACAAGAGGAAATGGCCTCAAGCTGCCACTGGGCAGCTTCAGACTGGACATTTGGGAACCATTTTTTCTCAGCCAGAGTGGTCAGGCACTGGGATGTGCTGCCCAGGGAGGTGCTGGAGTCACCAACCCTGGCTGTGGTGCTTGGGGCTGTGGTTTGTGACCCTTGCAGAGCAGGGACAATGCTTGGGCATCCTGAGGGGCTTGGCCAGCTGCAGTGTCCCTGTGAGTCTGTGAAGGTTTGTGCCCTGTGAGCAGTCCCAAAGGCTGAGGATTGATCAGCTGTGGCTGCTCCAGAGGTGGAGAGGGAATAGGGTAGGAAGGACCTGATAGTTCTGCAGTGGTGAGTGGTGAGGTGGCCATGGGGGGCAGGCAGGGCTCTGAGAGGAGGTGAATGCAGTGTGACAGAGCTGAGGAGTCAGGAAGGGCTGAGGGAGCCTGGGGGCCATGCAGGTGCTGGCTTGAAGGTTGGACCCTTCCAACCCAAATAATTCTACGACTCTATGACTCTGTGCCCCCCAAGTGCCACATCCACATCTTTCTGGGGCACCTCCACCACCTCCCTCCCCTCCTCCTGCTCTACCACAGGTGCCCTGGGGTTGGTGGGCAGCTGGAGGCTGCTCCCACAGCCAAGCCAGCAGGTGGAGGACATGCAGGGAGTGCTCAGCAGTGCCCTGGTTTAGTGCTGCTGGAAGCACCTAGAGAGACCTGGCACCCAGCTGGAGGCATAGCTGCTGGAGCTTTGCTTTCTTCCTGGAGCTTCTTCCCCTCTCCTCTCCTCTGCACTAATGCAATGCTTAGTTAGGAGCTGCAACCATCTGTGCCTGCTAGGGATGGCACTGCTAAGTTTGCTGTGTGCTTGCTCTCTCCTGCTTTGCTGAGGCTCAGAAACATTTCCCAGAGATTTTCTTGGGTTGCTCTTCTCATCTCTCTCCAACAGAAATGGTTCACAGTGTCTTTCCCTGCTGGCCAAAAGGTGGTCAGGCCAAACAGGTGAGAAAGGTTGGACCTGATGCTCATAGAGGTCTTTTCCAAACTTACTGGGTCTGAGTCATAGATTCACAGAATGGGTTGGGTTGGAAGGGACCTTAAAGCTCATCCAGTTCCTCCAGATGGCGCAGGAGGGGTCTGTGTGGAGCAGGATAGGTCTGTGTGGAGTGGGAGTGCCCCCTCCCTCACCCCTGCAGTTGTGCTTTAATTGCTCTTCTCTCCCTTTTGCTGAGGTGTCCTGCTGGAAGGGGTCTGTGTATCGATCTGGGCTCTGATAAGGTCAGCAGAGATCAGCTCTGACATTTCCAATCTGCCTGCCCCTCCCCAGTGGGCTTAGTCATCAAAGAGTTGTAGAGGGGACAGGGGAGAGACTGAACCAAAACCACTCCTTGGGGTTGCTCAGACCATTCTGCAGGGCTCTGATCAGCCCCCAGGCTGCAGAGACTCAGCAGCACAAACTCTACCTGGGCTACCAGCCACAGCTGAGGGAGCTGGGGGTGTGCAGTGTGGAGCAGAGGAGGCTGAGGGCAGAGCTCATTGCTCTCTGCAGCTCCCTGAAAGGAGGCTGCAGCCAGCTGGGGGTTGGGATCTGCTCCTTAGTCTCAGGTGATAGAAGGAGAGGAAATGTCCTGAAATTGTGCCAGGGGAGGGTTAGGTTGGAGAGGAGGAAAAATTTCTTTGCTGCAGGAGTGGTGAGGGGTTGGCAGAGGCTGCCCAGGGAGGTGGTGGAGTCCCCATGCCTGGAGATGTTTGAGAACCCACTGGCCATGGGTTTTGTCCAAGTTGGTCATGTCCATGAGCCACGCTGCAGCAGATGCTGCCCAGGCAACAGGCTGAGGTGGCACTAACTGAACCCAAAGGGTGACCTCCCCTGCTCTCCACTACAACCCCTGGGTGACACCTCCAGTGTGGTGCTTCCAGCCACAACTGATCTCTGATGATTCAGAGGAAGGTGAGGAAACAAAAAAAAAGAAATGGCAAGGGAGATAGGTGTGGGCAAATGAGCCTGGGGAAGGACACGAAGTAAATTAATTCCTTCCTGATGCCTGCAGGCAAGCGGCTGAGGGCCTGGGGAATGAGGCTGGGCTGCAGCTGACAGCTTAATGAGGAGCTCCAAGGCTGAGCAGCAGAATTTCCTGGCTGAGGGGAGAAGGAAGGGAGCAAGGGTGTGGAGGTCAGCCCTGCACCTCCCAGCTCTGAGCCCAGGCTCTGTCCTTGCTTGCAGGAGCTGGATCAAAGCCTGGCTGCTCAAAAGTGGTCTGCTGCTGGGCTAAGAGTGTCAGACCAGGGGGAGCCACACTCGTGTGAATCCTCTAGTGCTTGGCTCCCCTTCCTGTTTTGCTGCTGGGAAACTGCACTGTGCTTGGGGGTTTGTCTGACCTGGACTTCCAGGCACTGAGTGGGGTCATGGGTTATGAATTACTCAAGATCAGTGATCAATATTAACTTTGATACCCAGGCAAAAGTTGTTGATAACTATGAAGACTTGGTTAACACTAAATCTCTCTAGAAAACTTATTTACAAAGTTAGAAATGGAAGGTTTGGATAATTCTACACACAGGGGACAGGCACAGCTGGAGCACTGCAAGAGATGACCAGCAAATGCAAACATTAAAACTGGAAAGAGGCTCTTAGTTTCAATCATACCTCTTGCCCATCAGGGGACTCGAGAGGCTCCTTTCTGCTGCTAAGACAGAAGCTATTCACATTCACTTGAGAACTCACAGGATTTGGCTAAAGAGTTCCTAAGAGGCTCTTGAGTGTTTGCTCACAAGGTAGTCTCTCATGATTTCCAGGGCTGCATTATAGTGCCAGGCAGTACCCAAAGCAGGTGGAGGGGTTGCTGTCAGTGGCCTCAAAGCCGTTAGAGGCTTTGGAGTTCTCCCAGGTTCTTTTCTCAGAAAGCTGGGGGCTGGTACAGTCTCTGACCTGGTTCCTCTTGACTCCCGCTTCAGCAGAGGCCTTGCAGAGGGGCAGGCAGGAGGCAAGGAGGCAGCAGCACAGAGAGCGCGTTGCGCGTTGAGGCAGCAGCAATGGCAGCAGCACAGAGAGCGCATTGAGGTGGCGGCAGCAGCAATGGCANNNGGCACAGAGAGCGCATTGAGGTTGCAGCAGCAGCAATGGCAGCGGCACAGAGAGTGCATTGCGGCAGTGGCAGCAGCAGCAGCACGGAGAGCATGTTGAGATGGCAGCAGCAGCAGCACAGAGGGCGCATTGAGGTGGCAGCAGCAGCACAGAGAGTGCATTGAGGTGCAGCAACAGAAGCAATGGCAGCAGCAGCAGCACAGAGAGCACATTGAGGGGGCAGCAGCAGCAGCAGCAATGGCAGCAGCATAGAGAGTGCATTGAGATGGCGGCAGCAACAGCACGGAGAGTGTGTTGAGGCAGCAGCAATGGCAGCAGCAGCCCCCCACATTAGCTGCTCACCCCTTCTGTCCATGCATCCGAAGTCTGATGGGCCTTTGGACCCAGGTGAGCCCATCAGGATGGCACTTGCCAAGCAGCACCATCTTCTATTAGGTGCAGCCAGGGCTTTCCTTCTCCCTTCCCACAGTTGCTTCCCCCAGCACAGAAAGAGGGGGAGCAGGGGCCGTGTCTGGGCAAGCCAGGACATGTTCAGGCCTGTTTAGGCCTACCACAACACCATGTCACTGTCACCAGCCTGGGCAGTGCTCTGTGACCCAGGCTTTCTGAGCTGTCTGGAGGCTCTGTGATCCCTTGTGCAGCTGTGCCGCCAGCAGAGGGAAGAGCTGCCCCAGCTCTCAGCCATGGCATCTGCTGCCTCCCCTCCCTCTGCATGCACTGAGGGCTGGAGTTCAGTCTTTGAGGGGCAGAAGTGAGAGGAGGTTGGTTGCAGCTGGCTGAATCTTCAGGAGCTTTGAACTCACCCCTGAGCCTTGCTGGGCCAGTCCTCAGGGCGGTGCTGAACCCAAACCTGCAGCATCCTGTGTGCAGAGATCCCTGCAATGGATTGGATTGGGTTGGGTTGGAAGGGAAGGGAAGCTCATCCCCTTACAACTCCCTGTCATGCCCAGTGACACCTCCCACCAGCTCAGGTTGCTCGAGGGCTCATGCAGCCTAACCTGGAACACCTCCAGGGAGGTGTATCCACAGCCTGCATGTGGTCCCAGAGCTCTCCTGGCAGGGGCCATGCTGCTGGCCCTGCCTGTGCATGGCTCCTGAGGCTGCTGAAGAAGGGACAGTTGTGCTCCCTGGCTTCTGGAGAAGCTCTGTCAGCACAGAGCTCTGCCACGCTCCCTGAGCCTCTGCTGAAAGGACTGGAGGGAGTTGGCTTCTTCATGCAGAGCTATGTGGGTAAAATGGGGGTAACAGAGGGTACTGTGGGTAAAATTGGGGTAACTGAGTCAGACACTGCAGGCAGCTCTCAAGGGCAGCAGTGTAGTCCCCTCCATGGGGCGCTTTGAGGACTCAGCTTGCCAGGGTGCTGGGGCAGCTCCTTTCAGCTGCACCACCAGCCAGAGAGGTTGAAGTAGAGGAGCCTTGGGGACCCTTCCAGCCTGGCAGGATGTGGCTCTGTGATTCTGTGGGTAAAGTATGGGTGGCTGAGGGTAGTGTGGGCAGAAGAGGGGCAAAGTGGGGGCAAGAGAAGGAGCAAACGCAGGTGGGCACGAACAGCCTGCTTGGATCAGTATTCAGCTTCTTCTTGGCTGCAGGCAGTGCTTTCTGAGGTCATCTCTCACATGCTAAGCAGCTGCAATTTGCATCCCTGCCTCCCGGAGCTGTTAGCTTGCACCGGGTTGCATCAGAAGGCTTTTCCCCCCCTGCACTTCACCCAGGCAATGCAGATCAAGGCTGAGCAGCTTGTGGCCAAGGGACCCCATGGAGCTGGAGGAAACAGCTCCTCTGTGTGTGTGTGTGTGTGTGTGTGTGTGGTGTCATCTCCTCCAGCCACCCACCAGTGCTTCTCCTCCTGAAGCCACGCTTGGTCACACATCAAGGGTGGGGAGTGGTGACACCTGCCAGGAGAGGGTGACAAGAATGTGTTTAGCAGCTCTATAGCAGGCCATGAATCCTGCCCCTGGTATCTGATCTCGTTTAGCCTCCTCTGAAACCTGCCCTCTTCTCATCATTACTTACTGCATGACCTCTCCTGCTGCTGTCTATAAACGCTGCCGGCAAAGAGCATCGCTCCGGCAAGTGGTGGATAAAAAGCTGGCAGAGAGCAGAGCACTGACATTGATCTAAACTGCCTGCAAGTCCCTGCCAGTCCCAGAGCAAAGGCTGCTGGCAGATATTTGCAGAGGAAGAAGGGAGGCCATAAAGTTTTCAGGGTGTCCCAGGCAATGACAGAGCAATTCAGTCAGGCTCTCTTATCAGATTGGCTCTCTTATCTCTCCCTTCTCCTCTCCATCAGGATGGGAAATGCCTTCCCTAAAGGGCTGCCTTGGCAGGGCTGTGATGGGCAGCTGCAGCCTGGAGCACAGCAAGCAGATAGGAGACCCCAAGGTAACCCCAAACATTCCAATGCTTGCTGCAACATCTGTCCTGCAGCTCCTGCTCCATTCTGCTGCTTGCTGCAACATCTGTCCTGCAGCTCCTGCTCCATTCTGCTGCTTGCTGCAACATCTGTCCTGCAGCTCCTGCTCCATTCTGCTGCTTGCTGTAACATCTGTCCTGCAGCTCCTGCTCTGCTCATCCTCAGGCCTTGGGGCTCACCTTCAGGCTCTCCAGGGTGGGAAAGATGTTTCTTGCCTGTCTGGGGGTGGTGAGATTGAGAGCAGCCCTGCAGAGAAGGACCTGGGAGTGCTGGGGGTGAGAAGCTGGGCAGGAGCCAGCAATGGGCACTGCCAGCACAGAAGGCCAAGGGCAGCCAGAGTTGCATCCAAAGCAGCATGGGCAGAGATGGAGAGAGGAGATCCTGCCCCTCTGCTCTGACCTCAGCTGCAGGGCTGGGGCCAGCTGTGGGACCTCAGCACAAGAGAGACCTGGAGCTGCTGGAGAGGCTCCAGAGGAGGCCACAAAGGTGCTCAGAGGCTGCAGAACCTCTGCTGTGGCGCCAGGCTGGGAGAGTTGTGGCCGTGCAGCCTGGAGAGGAGAAGGCTGCAGGGAGACCTCAGAGCAGCCTGCCAGGAGCTGAAGGGCTCCAGGAGAGCTGGGGAGGGATTTTGGACAAGGGCTGGTAGTGCCAGGATGAGGAGCAACAGTTTGGAAGTAGAGCAGGGCAGAGTTAGGTTGGGCAGCAGGAGGAAGCTCTGCACAGTGAGGGTGGTGAGACACTGGCATAGGCTGCCCAGGGCTGGGCTTGAGGCCCCATCCCTGCAGACATTCAAGGTCAGGCTGGAGGGGTTCCTGGGCAGCCTGCTCTGTCCCTGTGCCTGCAGGGGGTTGGCCAAGATGCCCTTGGAGGGTCATTTCCAGGGTGAAGCAGTCTGTGAATCCATGCTGTGTGCCCAAGCTGCTTCTCCAGGGGGGGATTTCCAAGGCCTCTGAAATGCTCCTGGCTGCTGCCCTTGTTGGAAGCACCAAGGAGACTCCTGCCAGCTGGAGCCCACAGAGGTCACTTACTGAAGTCACTTTACCTTTTTTCCTCACCTGGGTCCAAATCATCCTGAGGCACAGAAGAGGTTTGGCTGTTCTGACCTGGCCCTGGCTAAGACCCTGAGCCTTAGCCCTGCAAATGCTGCCTGGCTCAGTGAAGGCAGAGCAGAGTGAGGCTGAGGGTTCCCTCAAGCTGGAAGGTCACTGGGCTGTGTGGGTAGGGGGAGGTTGTGCCAGGGCCAGGCTGGTGCTCTGCAAACAGCATTTCAGGCAAGCAGGAAGAGCTCCAAGAATGTTTCTGTAAGATTTAAAGACCTTTAAAAGCTGGGGACGAGGTCCTTAGGCTTTGGGGTGGCTGGAGCAGGACAATGCAGCCCTCAGAGGTGGGTGAGAGCTCTCTGGCTGGGTGTCAGCCCCTGCAGTGCTGTCTGGGTTAGGGCAGGCACAGGGCTCTGGGGTACTTCAGCATCACCACACTAAAGGTGTGGGGGTCCCTGGTGTCCCCTCAGGGACCTTCCCAAGTGCTGTTGGCTGCTCTAGCACAGCCTGGGCTGCAAGAAGGGTGCTGCACCCTGTGGGGGTCCCTGGTGTCCCCTCAGGGACCTTCCCAAGTGCTGTTGGCTGCTCTAGCACAGCCTGGGCTGCACTGCCAGAGGGGCTGCAGTGAGCAGAGCACAGGACAGGACTTGGGCTGCCTGGGAAGCTGCTTTGCCAAATGTGGCTCAGGGCTGAAGGTCTGTGGGGCTGTTGGTGTCTCCCTGCCAGAAAGCATCCCCAGGCAGGCAGCTGAGATCTCCCTTTCCCTTTCCTCTTTCTTTCACTCTACTGCTCCCATTAAGCTGCCCTCAGTGTACTCATCCTAATGGTCCCTCTCTTGGTTTATGTCCTTCAAACTCCTGCCTTTAAATACTTAGTCATCACTTAGCTGAACCACCAGATACAAATATAGCTCCTCTGATCCTCCTGCAGCAATCAATACCTCCTGCCCTTTAATCTTAGGAGTGGCTCTCTCTGAGCTCTCTCCAATTTGCTGTCTGTCCTGTCTCTGGAAGTCAGTTGCATTCCACTGATTCCACTGGCAATCAGGCCTTCTGAGCCTGATTCTCCCCCATTTCCAGTCCCCTAAAGCCCCATGGCAGGCAGCTGTGCTGGCTGCTTGCCACCTCCTGTGGTCTTTAGGTGGTACCAAGTGTTAGGTCCAGAGCACCTCCTGTGCCCTGGGCTGGTGCTGCTCTTCACTAGCATCCTCAGCCTGTGCTGGCAGTGAGCTGATGTTCAGAACACTAAAATCCAAGCTCAGCACAGCTGTGTCACCTTTGATAAAGCTGAATTTGTGGGGTAGATGGTGGCTGCTATTTGCAAAGTACCCTAAAGCCTCTTGTTGATGAATGATAGGTGGATGTCAATCCTGCCCTGCAGGACAGGGCTCTCACCTGGCCTCATGGAAAGCAGCTTCTGTGGTGCTTGGTGGCTGTAGGGATGGGTCCCAGCTGCTCTGCAGCACACAGCAGACAGGTGACACAGGTACAGGCTCTATAAGAGGAGAGGAAATGGCCTGAGATTGCACCAGGGCAATTGCTGTAATAGTGGTCAGGGCCTGGCACAGGCTGCCCAGGGAGGTGGTAGAGTGCCCATCCCTGGAGGTGTGCAAGAAACCTGGGGCCATGGGTTAGTGGCCCAGGTGAGGTTGGGTTGAGAGCTGGACTCAATGATCTCAAAGACCTTTCCCAACTCAAAGAGTTCTGTGGGTTTATGACTTTAGTATCTTGTTACAGGTCAAAATTGTGGCTGCTCAGCCTGGGGAAGAGAAGGCTGCAGGGAGACCTCAGAGCTGCATTTCAGTATCTGCAGGGGAGCTGCAGGCAGGCTGGGGAGGGACTGCCCAGCAGGGCCTGTGGGCACAGGACAAAGGGCAATGGTTAGATCCCTTCCAACCCAATGCAATCTGTGAACCTCAAACCTGGCCAGAGCCTGAGCCAGGGAATGTCCCCACCCTGCTCAGCCCTGCTGGGTGAAAGCAGCCTTGCTGCCCTGGAGCTGCAGTCACCATCCTCTGTCCTTCCTAAACGGGGGACAAATCCCAAGCACTCCAAGCCTGGCAAGCCAGCAGCTCCCTGTGCCACACCCCTGAGTGTTAAATTAATTCATTAATCACTTAATGGCAAGGAAGGGCCTTTAGGGACCAGCAGTGCAATCTACTGCTCTCGGGAGGGAGACTCTCTCTCACTGAGCTAAAGTTTCAGCTCCACTAACTTGTGCCAGGAGAGCCACTGAGCTCCTGCCTGCAGCTCTCAGAGCTCCCAGCTGTGAGCAGCATCCCAGAGGCAGCCAGGGCTGGGGCTGTGGCACTGCTGGGGAAGGTCTTGCCCTGAATCATCTCCTGCCTCTGAAGTGTGCAGAGGCTGAACAGGGCAAAGGAAGCTCCTCCAACCTGGCAGGGTTGGTGCCCTGCTGAGAGCACAGCTGCTGGGCTCCCCAGCTCCAGAGAGACAGGGACCTACTGGAGGCTGTGAGGATGCTGAAGGGACTGGGACAGCTCTGCTGTGAGGAGAGGCTGAGAGCCCTGGGGCTGCTTAGCCTGGAGAGGAGAAGGCTGAGAGGGGACCTGAGCAGTGTCTGTAAATACCTGAGGGGTGGGTGTCAGCAGGAAGGTACCAGGCTCTGTTTGGTGGTGCCCAGTGGTGGGACAAGGAGCAATGGCTACAAGCTGGGACCCAGAAGGTTCCACTTCACCATAAGGAGAAACTTGTGTGGTGTGAGGGTGCTGGAGCAGGCTGCTCAGAGAGGTTGTGGAGTCTCCTTCTCTGGAGCCTTTCCAAACTCCCTTGGCTGTGTTCTGTGTGCCCTGCCCTGGGTGCCCCTGCTCTGGCAGGGAGTTGGACTGGGTGACCTCCAGAGGTGCCTCCCAATCCCTGCCATGCTGGGGTTCCATGATTCTTGTTCTCCATTGGGACAGGCTCCCTGCAAAAGCTCTTCCTTGCAATGGGCTGGGGAGTGCATTGTGAGGCTCAGAGGCTCCTGCTGCCTCTCAGGAGACAGAAGCTGTGGCAGAATGGCTGTGTGGAGGCTGGGCTGGGGCTGCAGGCTGTGCCATGGGAGCAGCCTGGGGATCTGTGCTGGCTGCAGCCCTCAGAGGCTGTGTTTTGACTGGAGCTGTCAGGGCAGATGTGGATCTGAATGTTTGCACTTCTGTGCCACAGAAAATATTGATGGTTTCAGTCTCTCACCCTCCCTGCAGCAGAGTGGCTGGTGCCAAAGTTCCCTCCAAAAAGGTTCTCCTGGCTTCTAAGTACACAGCAGCTCAGGGACAGGAGGTGAGCAGAGCCCTCTCCCTCCCCTC
>WBNM01033192.1:1443-15348 GCA_013399055.1 Ramphastos sulfuratus | reverse complement strand
AAAAAAAGACAGGAGGGGAAAAAAAAGACAAGAGGGAAAAAAAAAGATAAGGGGGAAAAAAAAAGATAAGAGGGGAAAAAAAAAGATAAGAGGGGAAAAAAAAAGATAAGAGGGGAAAAAAAAAGATAAGAGGGGAAAAAAAAGATAAGAGGGAAAAAAGACAGGAGGGAAAGAAAGAGACGGGAGGGAAAGAAAAAGACAGGAGGGAAAGAAAAAAAAAGAAGGGAAAAAAAAAGGAAAGAGGGGAAAAAAAAGATAAGAGGGGAAAAAAAAGATAAGAGGGGAAAAAAAAGATAAGAGGGGAAAAAAAAGATAAGAGGGGAAAAAAAAGATAAGAGGGGAAAAAAAAGATAAGAGGGGAAAAAAAAGATAAGAGGGGAAAAAAAAGATAAGAGGGGAAAAAAAAGATAAGAGGGGAAAAAAAAGATAAGAGGGAAAAAAGACAGGAGGGAAAAAAAAGACAGAAACAGAAAAAAAAAAAAAAAAAAGAGAAAAAAAAAGAAAAAAAAAGACAAAAAAAAAAAAAAGGAGAGAGTAAGACAAAGAGAGAGAAGCAGGTTGGAGCAGGGGCATAAATCAGCTCTAGAATGTTCCAGACATTAAAATAAACAAGGAGGGATCTCAGCTTCATTTGTCTCCTTTTGTCACTGATTTATTTTACTGCTCTCAGCCTCGCTCCTGTTTCTGGAGCAGATTTCTCCAGCTGGCTGTCTCCCCTGGCACTGCCAGGGGGCATTGCCTGTGTAAGGGCATCCCTGCTTCTGCAGGGCTGTGCTGCACTCGTCTGGGGTGCTAAGGAGTCCTGCAGCACTGAAGCAGGGAGTTGTTGTGACTGGAGGTGACCTTGCAGATTAAGGGGAGTGAGGCTCACTCAGCAGGTCTGCAAGGGACCCCCCAGCTGTGTGCTGTGGCTGAGAGCAGGACAGGACAGGGGCTCTGCAGCCTGGAGAGGAGAAGGCTTCCAGGAGACCTTGGAGTGGCCTTTCAGCATCTGAAGGGGGCTACAGGAGGGCTGGGGAGGGACTATTGACAAGGTCTGGTAAGGACAGGTGGAGGAGGAATGGGTTTGAATTGGCAGAGGGGAGATTGAAACTGGATGTGAGGAAGAAGTGAGGGTGGGGAGAGGCTGGCACAGGTTGCCCAGGGAGGTTGTGGAACACAGAAGACTTACAGGGAGGTTGTGGAACACAGAAGACTTACAGGGAGGTTGTGGAGCACAGAATCACCCAACGTGATCAAAGATCACGTTGGGTGATTCTGTGCTCCACAACCTCCCTGGGCAACCTGTGCCAGTGTCTCACCACCCTCAACCTGTGCACCCAAACCCCACTCCTGCACCTCCTGCACTGCCTGATGGGAGCTGGAACTCAGGGACTGCCCTGCAGGGATCTCTGCTGCACAAAGAGACTCTGGTAGGCATTGTCAAGGAAACCTGGGGATGGTGCAGAGTTGTCCAACAGCCTCCAGGCAGCCTGGAGCAAAGGCTCTGAGATGTGCAAATACTAATCTGAATGGATTTATTTTTCCTCTCTCCAGCCCAGCCTTGTTGCAGAGCAGGAGACTGGCACCAGGACAGCTCAAAACACAAGAAGGGAGGGAGGAAAAGCTCCTGCCAGAGCTGCCAGTGAAACAGCCTTGCAAGGACAATCCTGTGGCAAAGAGGAGTTCATCCTTACCACCCAACCTCTCCAGCAGCAGCCAGCTGAAATGGGCAGCCTGGTATGGATGCTCCAACACCTGACTGGTCTCAGGAGCACTGTGAGCCTCTGCTTGCCTCTCACACCAGTGGCAGCTGTGTTCTGAGTTGGAAAGCAGCTCCCTGCAGGAAGACCTTGGAGTGCTGGTGGACAGCAAGTTCTGCACGGGGTGGCACCGTGCCCTTGTGGCTGAGAGGGCTGAGGGCATCCTGGGGTGCATGGGGAAGAGTGTGGCCAGCAGGGCTGGGGAGGTTCTCTTCACCTCTGCTCTGCCCTGCTGAGACCTCACCTGGAGCACTGCATCCAGCTCTGGGCTCCCCAGCTCAGGAGGGATGGGGATGTGCTGGAGAGTGTCCAACAAGGGGCTTGGGACATCTGCTTGTGGGGGCAGGCTGAGAGACCTGGGGCTGCTTTGCCTGGAGGGGTGTGAGGGACTGTGAGGGTGCTGGAGGCCTGGAGCAGGCTGCCCAGAGAGGTTGGGGGCAGGGGGGGGTCTCCTTCTCTGGAGACTTTCAGGGCCTGCCTGGATGTGTTCCTGTGTGCCCTGCCTGGGTGATGCTGCTCTGGCAGGGGCTTGGACTGGATGACCTCCAGGAGTCCCTTCTGACCCCCTGCCACTCCCTAATTCTGTGCTGGGTACCAAGGTAAACCCCTGCCCAACAGGGCAGAGCAGGCTACACTCAGCTCTTCTGCAGGGGCTGCTGCCTCAAGAAAGCTTTGTTCTAGCCAAAGCTCATTGCTCAATTTATCAATCCCTGGTTCCACTTCAAATTCCAATACAGCAAATCCATGAATGGATTAGAGAGCTTCATGTGCAGCCTGAGAGCAGGCAGCAGCTCACTGCTGTGCAAACTGTGTGCAGGCTTGCTGGGCTTGGAGGGGGTTTGCTCTTCCATGGCTGAACTGGATTGCAAAAGGATAAATAAAATCCATCCTGGCAGCTCCCAGGCAGGAGCAGACTTCCTTGGAGCAAGGAGACAAAGCAAACAACCCTCCCAAGGCTTG
Source organism: Ramphastos sulfuratus (assembly GCA_013399055.1). Lineage (NCBI taxonomy): Eukaryota > Metazoa > Chordata > Aves > Piciformes > Ramphastidae > Ramphastos > Ramphastos sulfuratus. Next base: position 12,646 of record WBNM01033192.1, on the reverse strand, counting down.
GCTCAGCCCAGAGTGAAGCATTTGGGTCTGGGGGACTTCAGCTGATTTTTCTCACTCTTTTCCACAGGTCAGCTTTGAATTGGACAATGTCAGCTGGAAACAGAAGGGTGTATAGAAAATAGAAAATACAAGGTCAAGGGTGGAGTCTGGCACCTGGGGAAGGACAACCCCATGGAGCAGGAGAGGTTGGGGACTGAGCTGTTGGGGAGATGCACAGGGGAGAGGGACCTGGGGGTGCTGGTGGGCAGCAGGATGCCCAGGAGCCAGCAGTGTGCCCTGGGGGCCAAGGAGGCCAAGGGCATCCTGGGGTGCATTGGAAGGGCTGTGGTCAGCAGGTCAGAGAGGTTCTCCTGCCCCTCTGCTCTGCCCTGCTGAGGCCACATCTGCAAGATTGGGTCCAGTTCTGAGCCCTCAGCTCAGGAAGGAGCTCAGGGAAGTACTGGAGAGAGCCCAGCCCAGAGCCCCCAAAGTGCTGCAGGCAGTGGCAGAGCTCCTGTGAGGCCAGGCTGAGGGAGCTGGGGCTGCTTGGAGCAGAGGAGCCTGAGGGCTGCCCTCAGTGCTGCTGCTAAAGATGTGCAGGGCTGCAGCCAGGCTCTGCTCAGGGATGGCCAATGCCAGGCCAAGGGGCAGCAGGTGCCAGCTGGAGCAAAGGAGGTGCCAGGGGAACAGGAGGGAAAACTTTGTGAGGGTGCTGGAGCCTGGAGCAGGCTGCCCAGAGAGGCTGTGGAGTCTCCTGCTCTGGGGACATTCCAAACCCACCTGGCTGTGTTCTGGGTGAGCTGCCCTGGGTGCTGCTGCTCTGGCAGTGGCTTGGGCTGGATGATCTCTGGAGGTCTCTTCCAAGCCCTGAGGCTGCTGGAGCCTGGAACAGGCTGCCCAGAGAGGTTGTGGAGTCTCCTGCTCTGGAGCCTTTCCAAACCCACCTGGATGTGTTCTGGGTTCCCCTGCTCTGGCAGAGGCTTGGCCTGGATGCTCTCCAGAGGTCCTTTCTCACCCCTGCCATTCTTTGGTCCTGTGCTGTCTCTAAGTATTTGGAAGTTACAGAATCTTGTGAATGGGAAGCAAGCTCCCAGGCTATTTATAATTCAATTAGACTTAGATTTAGGAGTAGTTTTCACTCTCCATAAACTGCATTTCTTTCTTTGGTTTAGGAAAAAAAAAATCTCCTTCATCCATCACAGCCTTTTCTCCAGCTCCTGCTGGAAATATATAGCTGTAATAGAGCTGGAATGACTCTGGCTCCACTGTGTTAGCTAACTGCTGTATTTTCCTCTCCCAAGGCTCTCCAGCATCCCAGGCATGTTCACTGGTGACTATTGGCACGTTGGCCTGAGCTATGGCACCCCAGAGGCTCTCTTCCTGCAACTCTTAGCAAGGAAATTTACTCCAGCAGCTCTCTCTCAGAGGACTCCTCAAAGGTTTTGTCTCTTTTCCCCCTCCCTGCAAAATGTCCTGGGCCACATTTTGCTGCCATTGCAAAGGAATCCTTCAGAGCTGTCTCCTCTCCCTGGCTTCAGTGATGCTGCCTCTGTGGACCCTGCACTCTCTGTGGGGCACCACTTGTGCTTAAGCAAGGGACTCAGTTCTGCTCTCAGCCTGCTGCTGAGACTGGTTGGGATGGAATGGGTTAGGGACAGGGTGTTCAAGGCCTCATCCAGCCTGGCCTTCAGCACCTCCCTGGGCAAACCTGTGCCAGTGTCTTATCAGCCTTGCTCTCTCCTGATCCATGCCAGCTTTCATGTCTTCTTCCTCCATGCATCCCCTGTTCCCATTGTCTGAGGAAAGAGAGAGCCCTGAGGCTGTTGATTCTAGAGAGGAGAAGGCTGAGAAAGGACCTGAGCAGTGTCTGTAAATACCTGAGGAGTGGGTGACAGGAGGAAGGTGCCAGGCTCTGGTGGTGCCCAGTGATGGGACAAGGAGCAAGGGGTACAAGCTGGGACCCAGGAAGTGCCACCTCAGCAGGAGGAGAAACTTATAGAATGGCAAGGTTGGAAGGGACCTCAAAGATCATCTAGTTTCAACCTCCTGACATACTTCTTTGGTGTGAGGGTGCTGGAGCCCAGAGAGGTTGTGGAGTCTCCTGCTCTGGGGACATTCCAAACCCACCTGGCTGTGTTCTGGGTGAGCTGCCCTGGGTGACCCTGCTCTGGCAGGGGCTTGAGCTGAGTGATCTCTGGAGGTCCCTTCCAAGCCCTGAGGCTGCTGGAGCCTGGAGCAGGCTGCCCAGAGAGCCTGTGGAGTCTCCTGCTCTGGGGACATTGCAAACCCACCTGGCTGTGTTCTGGGTGAGCTGCCCTGGGTGACCCTGCTCTGGCAGAGGCTTGGCCTGGATGCTCTCCAGAGGTCTTTCCCGACCCCTGCCGTGCTGTGGTTCTGTGGAGGACTGGGTGAGGAGAGCCCTTGCAAGGTCTCCCTCTCTGCCCAGCTCCCAGGAGGTAGCTGAGCTGTGCCTCACCCAAAGCAGCAGCAGCTCCAGCTCTGGAAGTGGGCAGGGAGTCCTGCAGCTGGCAGTGGCTGTCCTCAGCTGCCAAGACCTCCCATTTGTACGTTAGTGATGCAGAGGGAATCTGATGAAGCAGTCCCCAGGCTGCTTTACTGCTGGGTTAATGAGCAGAGCAGGAACCCCACTGCGTGCTGAAACACCAGGCAGGGGAGCTAACGAGAGACACCGAAGGGCTTGCCTTGGTCCAGCCTTCTGATCCTTAAAGCAACAACACATTGGGCTGGGGAGGGACCTGCTCCCGACCTCTGAAGGCAGAAAGACAGCCCGGGGTTGTGCTGTGGCTGGGAGGCTGGCATTGCCATTTCTGTGCCTGGCACCTCCACTGAAGAAGGAGCAGGGGGCCCTGGCTGGGCTGGCTCCCAAAGCTGGCAGCCTGATGGCAGAGGGGCTGGAGCAGCACAGCTGTCTCTGAAGCCCTCTGTTGCTGCTCATCAGCAGCACCAGCTCAGAAGCTTGCTGAAGGCATTTGCTGCCTTGCCCCTTCTCTTTCCTCCCTGGCAGGAGGCATCTCCTGGTGGCAGCCAAGTTCTCCAGAGTGCCACATGGAGCTGTGGGATGGACAACCCCTGCCAGCTCTTCTCTCCTGGGAACAGCTGAAGCTGGCCCAGGCCCAGGGCTGATGTGAGTTGTGGGTGTAAGGACCCCTTCAGGCACCCCCTGGCACCAGCTGACACCTGGGTCTGGGCTGGGGCAGTGGCTCCTGAGGCTGAGGGCATTTGTGTGGCAGTTCCTATGGGCTGTGGGGCTCTCTCCTGGCACCAGCCCTGCAGCCTGGCTCTGGTGCTGGGCTGGTTGGCCTATGCTGGGCTCCTGGAATCTCTTTGGTTTAGGCCCTAGGATCCCTTGGCAGCATTCCTTAGGATCTCTTGGCTCAGCCTCTGGAGGTGTTGGCCTCTCTCCACGGCTGGCAGTGGGACTCCAGGTGAGCTATTCTGCCCAGCTGATGTCTGCACAGGCATCTCTTGCTTCAGGAACAGGAAATGTGTCCTTCAGCACCCACCTCTCTGGGCCTCCTTGGAGAGCCCTGGCTGCAGGCTGCTGGGCTGCAGCCCTGGGAAAGCCCTAAGCAGGGCTGGGGGCTCAGCTCTGGTACAGATTCCCATCCAGGGGGTGGCACAGGAGGGGCAGGGCTGTGGAGGGAGGAGAAGGTTCTGCCCCATGCTGTGCTGCAGCAGATCACAGTATCACAGTATCACAGTATCACAGTATCACAGTATAAGCAAGGTTGGAAGAGACCTCAAAGATCATCAAGTCCAACCCATCACCACAGACCTCAAGACTAGACCATGGCACCAAGTGCCATGTCCAAACGTGCCTTGAGATATGGAAGGCAGCTGCTGCTGGCATGTCTGAGGAGCCACTTCCTTAAGGAGCTTCAGCCAGGGGGGTAGACCTTGGAGGAGAGAGCAGGGGAAGATGTTCCTCTGCCAGGCTTGAGGGGAGGAGAGGGGCAGAAAGCAAGGGTGGAAGTGCCCCAGGAGGAAGAGGAGAAGCCTGATGACTGCTGGACTTGGCACAGAGCAGTGTGTGTGTAAGCTCAGTGTTCTTCAAGTGCTGAGCTGCTTTGCTGAGCCCTCCAAAGAAGGCTTCTGCAAAAGCTGCCACGGGCTGGGAGTGGAGGTGCTGCTGGCAGCCTGCAGCCTTCTCCAGCTGCAGCCTTTGGTCCTGGCAGCAGGCACTTGGTGAGCTCCTCCAGGCCTCTGTGGCAGGGCTTGAGCTCTCCTGGCCACAAACCATCTGGGAAAGGGAAGCAGGCAGAAAGCAGCAATGACAAAGTAACTGCACTGCTCAGGACAGTGCCAGCTGAAGCTGTGAAGGAATGCAGAAGGGCTGACACGGGGAGGAGAGCTGCTGCTGCCAGCCACGCAGGGAGGAAAAGCAGCAGCAGCTCTGCCCACGGAGCTGCAGGGGCTAAATGAGTTGGCACCTCCCTGTGAGGAGATGGCACAGGCACTTCTGGAGGTGTCAGTAAGGAGTAGCAAGGCAAGGACAACACAGGGGAAGCAGTGGAGGATACAACAGAGCCTGTCCTTATGCACTTGGATACATTCAAGGTGCACCCACTCTCAGTCTCCCCTCTCCCAGCTCAAAGCCATTGTCCCTCAGCCTGGCACTGCCAGCCCTTGCCCAAAGTCCCTCCCCAGCTCTCCTGCAGCCCTTCAGCTACTGGCAGGCTGCTCTAAGGTCTGCCTGCAGCCTTCTCTTCTGCAGGCTGAACAGCCACAACTCTCCCATCCTGTCCCCACAGGGGAGGTTCTGCAGACTCTTGGTGGCCTCCTCTTGACCTCCTCTGGTTCCCTGTGTGGCCCTCTTTATGTGCCCTGCTTTGGCAGGGTTCTTGGGCTCAATAATCTCCAGAGGTGCCTTCCAAACCCTTGCCATGCTGTGATTCTGTGAGTGACTGCAAAGAAGAAATTCTTCCCAGTACTGGGAGAGGGGAGGTTGAGAGTGGAGATGAGGAAAACATTCCTGACAGTGAGAGTGGACAGACACTGGCACAGGTTGCCCGGGGAGGCTGTAGATGCCCCCTCACTGGAGGTGTTCAAGGCTAGGTTGGATGAGGCCTTGAGCCACCTGGGCTGGGAGAGGTGTCGCTGGGCATGGCAGGGGGTTGGCGCTGGATGAGCTTTAAGGTCTCTTCCAACCCAAGCCATTACTCTCCAGTTCTGTGACACCTCTGCCTCCCCACCCTACACACACCCCCTGACCTCCCCACCCAGACACAACTCCTACATTTCCTCAGCCAGAATCTATCTGTAAATTGCAGAAATGCAGACAAAAGGAGGCTGTGGCATCCCTTAGCACTGCCAGCTTGTCAGAAACCAACACTCCAGCACCTGGGCATTTTCTTCCTGCGCCATCCCTGCCTCAGCATCCGAATTTACTGATTCCTTCTACAGCTCTTTACGTTCTATTATTTATAAGCAACAGCATTCAGCCCTCCCCTGGCAGCATTTGCAGGGTGGCAGAAAGGTGGGAGCACAATTTTGGTGATGTTTCCATAGCTACCTAGCTGCTAAATGTGGGGTTAGTCCTTTTTTACAGTCAGCCAACACACACACGCAGACACAGGCACACACAGAGACACAGAGAGAGAGAGACACACACAGACAGAGAGACACAGACACACACAGACACTCACACAGAGCCCCTCACACATCACCCAATGAAGTGCATCCAGCCTCAGCTCTGCTCTGCCTCTTTCCAGCTTCCTGCTCCCATCGTTTGTGTATTTAAAGGGATCCTTGCTGCAGACATTAAGTGGCAGGGGAGCAGTGAAGCTGCTGCCTGGAGGAGCAGGGTGATGCACAGGGTGATGAGCAGCAGAGTGATGAGCAGGGTAATGAGTAGGGAGACACACAGGGTGATGAGTAGGGAGATGCACAGGGTGATGAGCAGGGAGATGGATGCACAGGGAGGTGCACAGAGTGATGTATGGTGAGATGCAGAGGATGGTGTACAGCGTGTGGTGATGCACAGGGGGATGCAGAGGGGGATGCAGAGGGTGTGGGGAAGCACAGCGAGATGCACAGGTGATGTCTCTGGTCTCGCCTCCAGCCCTGCGTGTGCCGCTCGGGCTCTCGGAGCATCCCTTGGGCCGCGGCAGTGGGAGGGAGCAGGGCGCCCTCTGGTGGTGGCTGGCAGCGCTGCAGCCTCACAGCCGCTGTGCCGATACGAGCACAGAACCGCAGACCGTCAGGGGACCCCCCGGAGAGCATCCAGCGCAACCCTCCTGCCCGAGCAGGGGCACCCAGGGCAGCTCACGCAGGTAGGTCGTGAAAGTCTCCAGGGCAGGAGGCTCCACAGCCTCTCTGGGCAGCCTGCTCCAGGCTCCACCACCCTCACACCAAACAGGTTTCTCCTCCTGTTGGTCGCCTCCCCTGTTCTATCTTGGAGCTGTTGCTCCTTGTACCAGCACTGGGCACCGCCATTGACCTAACGCCACCATTGCTGTAAACCCACGGGAGCTTTCCACCAGCTAGAGGGGAGGGAAGAGGTTAGGGTGCAGTTGAAGGGCAGGTTGGATGAGGCCTTGAGCAAGCTGGGCTGATGGGAGGTGTCCCTGCCAATGGCAGGGGGCTGGAGCTGGATGAGCTCCCTTCCACCCTCAACTACTCTATGGTTCTGTGCAATCCCATCTCAAGCAATGCTCTGTGCCAGGGCCCTTAGGCATGGCCCTGCAAACACTCCCTGTAGCAGCACCAGGTGACCAAGACCTTCTGTCCTCTGCCCCCTTTCTTCTCTGCCTGTGTCTGTGGAGCAGGGAGTGTGGGCATGCTGACGCCCCCCTCTCAGCAGCAGCAGGCACTTCTGGAGCTCAACATGAAGGTCTCCTAAGTGGCTGTTTTCATTGACAGGGATAAAAAAAAAAAAAACCCTCTCCTCCAGCAATGAAGTTTTGACACAGTTTCATTTTTTTTTTAAAGCCAAACCAAACCAAACTCTAGAAGAGTAAAACATCTCTGCTGGAAATGGTGTTTGATTAGCATTTGCAAGCAGGACTCTGGCCAACCCTCATCTGCTCATCCTTCTGGGTGCTTTATGGGTTCCTGCTGCTTTCATACAACCACAGAATGGTTTGGGTTGGAAGGGGCCTTAAAGATCTTCTTTCTGCCTTTTCTTCCCCTTTGGCTATTGGGGAAGGGTCTGGAGAAGAGGGCTAGGGAGGAGCAGCTGAGGGAGCTGGGGGTGTGCAGTGTGGAGCAGAGGAGGCTGAGGGCAGAGCTCATTGCTCTCTGCAGCTCCCTGAGAGGAGGCTGCAGCCAGCTGGGGTTGGGCTCTGCTGCCCAGTCTCAGGTGATAGGAGAGGAACTGGCCTGAAATTGTGCCAGGGGAGGGTTAGGTTGGAGAGGAGGAAAAATTTCTTTGCTGGAAGAGTGGTGAGGGATTGGCACAGGCTGCCCAGGGAGGGGGTGGAGTCTCCATCCCTGGAGGGGTTCCAGAGCCCTGTGGCCATGGCACTTGGGGCCATGATGGGGGTGGGTTGGAGGGTGGCCTGGAGGATCTTGCAGGACTTTTCCAACCCAAACAGGTCTGTGATTGCACAGGGCAGGAGGTTTATGGGCCCTGGCAGGACCCAGCTTCACCTTTCTTCCTGTGATGCCCTTCCCAGTGCCCTGGGACTGGGCACAGTGGCTGTGAAGGCTGCCTGTGTGCAGCAGCCTGCCCTGCTCCCAAGCACCAAGCAGGGCTGCCTGCTTCTGCTAATCAACCCAAGGTTTTACAGCTCTAATTCAAATAGGAGCTTGAACCTTTTGGGGCCTAATTAGGAAGGGGCTTCTAAAGACATGCCAGACAATACTCTTTGCTAGGACCTTCTAAACAGTCCCTCCTCAGACTCCTGGCTGGTCCCCTCCAGGTATTGAAATACAGCTCTAAGGTCTCCCTGGAGTCTTCTCTTCTCCAGGCTGAACAGCTCCAACCCTTTCACTTCCCCCAGGGCTTTGTAAAGTCTCCCCTGAAATCCCAGCCCTTGTGCTGCTCCCAGGCATGGCTCAAGGGCAGCCTGCAAAGTCAGTTCTGTGGCTCTGTGCCTCCTCAAGAGGCTGGAGGTGTGGTGAGCTCTGCTTGCTGGAGGCTGCACAGCTCTACCACCTCCTCCTGCTCTGTTTGGAGATGTCTTTCAGCCTGCCCTGCCAACGGCTGCTCAGGTCTGCTGGAGGGGCTTGGAAGAGGCAGAGCTGTGGTGCTGAGGGCCATGGGTTGAGTCAGGGCAGGGTTGGACTCCCTGGCCTTAAAGGGCTTCTCCAGCCCAGGTGATTCCAACCAAGGTACAGCCCTGGACACCATCACAGAAGGGTCGGCAGCCCTTGAGGAAGCACCAGGCTGGGCAGAGGTGCTCCAGTTTCACCTGGCACCATCTGGGGGGGGACAGTATCTGTGTCCCAAACCACTCACAAAGCCCTAAGCAGGTCTCATGCCCCTCTGTGCTGCAGAGCAAGCAGCCTCCCCCCTCCTGAGAGCGAGCTGGAGCGGAATTGCAAAGGCCCAAGCCCAGGAGGACTCCGTTATGCATGTGGCATCTTTGCACAGGGGTTCTTTATTCTTCCCACCTTAGGGGCTTAGACTTGACAGCAAGTCCAGTAATGAACTGCTGCTCTGGCACATCAGACTTTCATTAGGTTAGGCTGCTGCCAGGGGGTTCCTGTCCCTCTGTAATGAGCCATGATGCTGTGCAAAGCCCCAGCGTGGAGCGCAGCGCCGCTCGGTTCACCGCTGTCATCCCCCCACTCATCCCCCTGGGAGCCACTGGGGAGGGCAGGAGGACTGCCACCAAGTGCCCTGTGCCCTGCCACCACCCTGACGCTGTGGTGGGCAGGCTAAACCCAAGCAGGGGTCAAAGAGTGGTTGTGGCTATTGGTCCTAGCCCTGCCCTGCTGTTCCCCACGCCCAGGAGCCAGTGGCGGTTGCTGATTTGTCTTGGAGGTGCTCATTGCTCCTCAGCAGCAGGCAGGGAGGCTGCAGTGCCTGCTGCTGGGGTGACAGCATCAACAGAGGTGCTCCAGCTTCACCTGGCACCATCTGGGGATAGCATCTGTGTCCCCAGCCACTCACAAAGCCCCGAGCAAGTCCCATCCCACTTCCCCAACTTCACTAACCTGCAGCTAACTCTGCCTGGGTGGGGCTCACAGCTCAGCCTCCCTCCCTGGGCAGGGCTTTCAGGGCACCTTTCACCATCAGAAAGAATTCACCTGAGGCAGCTCCATGCTTGCACAAGCAGATGTGGCCAAGATGCTCACCCACCAGCCACAAGCTTAAGGCATGAGGTTGGCAGAGAGGAACACAATCAGGTAAGCAGGGCATGAGGCTCACCAAGGCCAAGGGCAAGCTCCTGCACCTGGCTCAGAGCAGCCCTCGGTAGCAGTGCAGGCTGGGGGATGACTGAGAGCAGCCCTCCAGAGAGGGACCTGGGAGTGCTGGGGGGTGAGAAGCTGGGCAGGAGCCAGCAATGGGCACTGCCAGCACAGAAGGCCAAGGGCAGCCTGGGCTGCATCCAAAGCAGCATGGGTAGAGATGGAGAGAGGAGATCCTGCCCCTCTGCCCTGCTCTTGCCTCTCTACTCTGCTCTGGGGAGACCTCAGCTGCAGGGCTGGGGCCAGCTGTGGGACCCCAGCATGAGAGGGACCTGGAGTTGATGGAGAGGCTCCAGAGGAGGCCACAAAGGTGCTCAGAGGCTGCAGAACCTCTGCTGTGGGGCCAGGCTGGAAGAATGGGGATTGCTCAGCCTGGAGAAGGCTGCAGGGAGACCTCAGAGCTGCATTCCAGTAGCTGCAGGCAGGCTGGGGAGGGACTGCTCAGCAGGGCCTGTGGGCATAGGCCAAGGGCAATGGTTTGGAAGTGGAGCCGGGCAGAGTTAGGTTGGGCAGCAGGAGGAAGCTCTGCACAGTGAGGGTGGTGAGACACTGGCACAGGCTGCCCAGGGCTGTGCTTGAGGCTCCATCCCTGCAGACATTCAAGGTCAGGCTGGAGGTGTTCCTGGGCAGCCTGCCCTGGCTGGAACTGTCTTTGGCCAAGATGTTCTTTGAGGGTCCCTGCCAACCTGATGCAGTCTCTGAATGAGAATGGGGGCTGGGAGCTGTTTGTGCCTTGTCTAAGAGGCTGGGTAAGAATCATAAAATCACAGTCAGAGAATCAGAGAATTGTTAGGGTTGGCAAAGCCCTCTGAGGGCATCCAGTCCAACCTTCACCCCTAATCCTTGGCTGCAGGTCCCATGGCCACAGGTTTCTTGGACACCTCTAGGGACAGTGACTGCACCACCTCCCTGGGCAGCCTGTGCCAGTCCCTGAGCACTCTCCCAGTGAAGGAATTTCTGCTGGTAGCCAAAGCCATGCTGATGTTTTCTCCCTCCCCCTGTGCCTGTGGGGCTGGGGCAGGTCTGCTCCGCAGCCAGATGTGGCTGGAGGGGGCTTGGGCACTGCCTCCAGCAGCCTTCAGATGTTCTCTCTGCTCCTCACCTCCACCAAGGACAAGGAGCAGTAAATCTCATCAGCCTCCTAACAAACATTTTAATTAAAGCCCTTGGCATGAGGGAAGCTTTAAAGGACATGAAAGAGAACAGCTGTGGTGCTCCCTCTGCCCTTGCCTCCCCATCTCCCTGCAGTGCTCTTCAGAGCCATTTCCATCCAAGGCTTTGTGGATTCCGTCAGCTCTGGACCCCCTCAGTGGTTTGCAGCAGCCTGGCAGGTGTGGGGGTCAGCTTGCAGCAGAAGCACACAGGCCTCTGTGCCAGCCTGGGGCAAGTGGAGAGTCCTGGGGAGGAACAACCTCCAGCAGGTGCTGGGAAGCAGCTCTGCAGAGAAGGACCTGGGAGTGCTGGTGGGGCACAAGTGCCCCAGAAGCCAGCAAGGTGCCCTCCTGGCCAAGAAGGCCAAGGACATCCTGAGGTGCAGGAAGAGGGGCATGGGCAACAGGGCAAAGGAGGTTCTGTTGCCCCTCTGCTCTGCCCTGCTGAGGTAACACCTGGAATGCTGTGCCCAGTGCTGGGCTCCTCAGGTCGAGAGGCAGGGACCTGCTGGAGAGAGGCCAGAGGAGGGCCAGGAGGTGATGAAGGCTCTGAAGCAGCTCTGCCAAGATGAGAGGCTGAGAGCCCTGGGGCTGGTGAGCCTGGAGAAGAGAAGGCTGAGAGGGGACCTGATCCAGGCTGATCAACAGCTGAAGGATGGAGGTCAAGGGGATGAGAGCTGAGAGCCCTGGGGCTG